>OFHS01000614.1:27850-38464 GCA_900245855.1 Calvadosia cruxmelitensis
CGACATTGTCTCAATTATCGTGTGATTTGCGCTTCCAGAAATAACGCTTCAGTATTCGTGTGTCTGTTGATGGCGCTTCCTTCACCATTATTTGTCCTAGAACGCCGGTTTGTTCTCCCATGGTGCTGTGAACTTGCACAATGTCGAAAGCACACTTGTGCGAATGTGTCTTTGTTCGATGCGAAGAACACACTCTGCGATCGATTGTACTTTTGTCAAAAACGTCAGCGTTTAGCGGAGGACGGAACATTTAAGATAAAAAACATCAAAATGTTATTGAGATAGAGTTTGAATTGCTTGAATACATGTCGTAATTCATTTCGCGATAAATTCTGCAACATCTAATGGAATTTAACAAAGCAGTTACTCATTTGATCTTAATTTATAATGCACTTATTAGATTTCAGACCAAAAATCGTTTGGCCTTTCAGTTCCGCTTGAAATTGTTTGTGTGAACATTCGAATGCTGTAATGATCCACTGGTCAGATAATTTTCTCTCAAGCCGTTCATTATTTATTAACAAGCTTACAACTCAACTCATTACATCGCTCTGGATCATATCAGCCATGTGATCTGGCATCTTGTCTCATAATAGCAGACTCTTTCAAATGAAACAGATCGTCAATAGTGAATATATGTAACAACGGCTGTTCACATCAAAAGAAAAACCATTGGTTTATCTATTGATTATTTTTTAATTCTAGCAAACTCCTCTTCAAAGATGAACTCGATGATAGCCAGCCTTCTCATCATTTCTTTGACGTCATGTGCCACTGTACTGACTGCTCCTGCCATCGTCAAGCGGGCATGTCAGAACGGCTGCTGGGGTGACTACGCCCAGTGTCTGAGGCATCCTCAAGCTGCAGATCTCAACGGTCACAGTGTCTGCATGGGAGTCCGTTACACCTGCGAGGCTAATTGCAACGGGAAACGAGGCGCCACCGAGCAAACCGAACAAGCCGTGCCAGCACACATTGTCACCTGCTTCGAGACATGTGCATCTTCATTCGGTGCTTGTTATTGCAAAGCAGCAGCGATGGAAGACCTACACAAGTGCTTCGAGACGAAGCGCATGTGCAAAGAAGCCTGCTATTAACCCAATCAATAGACAACACCTGACTCAAGTGGACAATGAAATTGGCTATTCGGACACCGTTTCACTCAGTATTAAAAGTGCGCTTGAAGTGCACAAAATGGCATATTTATATAAGTAGATTGTGTTTTCTTTACGTCGATTGGAAATCAAAGAGATCTCGAAATTTAAGCTATGTAAATTTATGCTGAAGCGTAAGTTATGCCCCAGTGGCTACCTAGGAACGTAGTTTCCAGTTAAGAGTGCAATGTGTACATTTTGCAATACGAACTAGGCGATCAGCTATCTTGAATAAACTTTAATTTACCTGAATCGTGCTCTTCATATTGACTCGTATGCCTGTTTTGAATCAACAGTAGATAGAGGCTGGTCTGTTTCCTGCTACCAAGGAACTTATTGAGACCTTAATGATGCATGAGCAAGAATAGCGTTTGAAGTTTAGGTTTCTATACCTTATTGTACTTCATCAGTACATCAACGCACAAGCAAAAGTACTAATTTTATTTGAGCATATAAAGCTTCAAATTGTGATAATTTTTTGACATTTTCCTTTTAACAATTTGAAAATCTAGCTGGATAGTGATCGATTCCATAGAGTAAAAGTGGTAATTGAATGAATGATGATTACATAGAAGTATTTATCAAGATTTACTGTGGTCTAGCAATGTCCAAGTAATGAACATGTCCGGAAAACATGTTAATGTATTGACAGGTAAGTATAGTTCCCAGTAGAAGGCAGCAGGCTTTACTTTCATGACATGCGCAATGCGTTCAGCTGTGAATTAAAAATAAGAAGAAAGGATTTGTTCGATTTAAAATATTAAATTTTAAAATATCTACCAGTCAATATTATAGGTTTGACTTTTGAGTTATTATAAACCATTTTAACAGCCAAACATAGCCATTGAAAGCATAGATAGAAAAAGTACGATGGAATGCGCTTCAAAGAAGGCAAGTCCCTAGCGACCACACAGAAAAATCCTGCTATCCTGGCAGAAGTGATCTTTACAAATCTTGTACTGTATGTAATGACGAATATAATTTATTTAATTAAGAACACACTCACTTACTGTAATTAATAATTATCCAAGAAATATCGTTGATTTCATGGAGATTTTTACAAAAGGTTTTAAGTTTCGAATAATAATCCTTGCTTCAATGCAAGCTCAGCTCCAATGCATTCCAGGAGCACAGGCGAGATTGTCAGTTGTTTGACCTCTGTCATATGTGGTGTCACTCGAAGACTGGCTTTGTTTGAGACGCATTCGTCCGTTCTCCTTGCAACAAACGATGGTCAGTGCCATAAGTAATTTTTTCGTTCTTACTGGTAATTTGCAACTCAAACCAATTCATCTAAAGACCGTAGTACACCAACAACCCCAACATGCATCTACAGCTGAGTTGTCGAAAGTCTCAAACTAGATACAATATTCAGAAAATCAATAAAGAGCCCAAAGGAAGATTATCACTGCCAAAGCTTGCTGAACGAAAAGGAAACTGTTATCAATTGGAAAGTTGCGATGGTTTACCGTCTTCCTTTGTTGCCTTCTAAATAGACTAAATTGTGGGACAAGGAAACGCTCCCGGAATGTGAGATCACATCAGTCTACGTCACTACTGGTTACGACGTCTCTCAAAAATGACATTGTTAAATATACATACCAATCATTACATGATGAAAATGATTAAATTGGAATTTCCTATTGGCAAAAGGTATACAGAGCTCATAGAACTCGTCATATATGGAGATTCTCCATTCAAGAAACTATTTCAAAATTGTTGTCAATCACAGATATATTGATAGCGATTAAAGATTTCTTCAGACGTGCAGCAAATCAGGGGGAAATGTTGCAAAACACATGCAATCTTAAATTCCTACAGCAGCACTTCATGTTCGCTTTGCAAAAATCGCAAAACCTCACAATTAAATCAGTTTTTTTCAAGACTGCTATCAGCGTCCGTGGAACATTTGATGAACAGCATGATTGCAATTTTAGTGTTTAGGAATATTTTTATAATAGGTTTTTAGGTCGTAAAATTGTATAGTTTAAGGATAGTTAAGTAGAAATGTATATATAGGTTGTGTATTTGTGATTTAATTTATATACGATCAAGGCAATCACATTTTTGTAAGTTATTAGTTTATTAAAGTGACTGCTATTCCTCTACTATCAGAAGCAGTAATTTATTACGATGGCATAGTCTTTTTAGGGAAGTTTGTTTCTGTCGGGGAGAAATAAACACCTCATTGCATATTAAAGCCCAGGGCCAAAGCCTCGTGTTTCATCATCGAATTCCTGCAACCGAGGGCGTATTGTTCCAGAGTTATAATAGTTTCAAAACATGTCAAAAATTTTCACGAAATGTAGGCTGCCAATATTTTCCAGGCTTGAACTAGTAGCTTGAACACATTGATCAGAACGTTTAAAGTAAAATCTCATTCGAGCATAGAAAATTACATTTTCAGAGTAAGTCAGCTCTTTAATTTTATCGTGCTAGTTCGAGCGTCTGACCACTGCACCTCGGAATATATATATTTCCTTTTTCCTGTTCTCTTCGGAGTACCTGCAGCTGTGTAGGCGAGAATCCGACAGGTATTAGAGGCAGAACGTAATGGATAAGAAAGGAAGGGAATTAGGAGAACGTGGTTTCCTAATTAAACTATGGAAGAAGATTTGCACAATAAGGAAGTTTCTTTGCTGACTCCTTTTCCGTTGCTCATTGATTGCAACCGTTTGTCGCAAATTTTTGAACCTTTCTATCGCAAGCCGAATTGGTCGATTGAAATTAACCTGGTTGCAAGGAAGAGGTATCGCCTGGCTGCTGTAATGAGAGTTGATGAATTTCAGCAGAGGACAGAGAGAGAGAGAGAGCACAATTAAACTCAATCCTAAAACCAGGTGGATGTGAAGTCACACTCAAAATTCAATAATAAAGCTAGACGGATATGAATATACATAAAGATCAATAATACAGCCAGCAAGATGACCTGTTATGAAGTCAATCTTTGCTTGGAACTTCCATCAAGGGTAGTAAATGCATTCTGAGATGCAGATGAGTTCAATCCTGTTCGCATTCTCAGACACTTGCCGTTATATAGCTTTATTGGAAATGCATTCAATAGTACTCATTCCTTCGATCAGTAATTTTCAAATACTTCCTTCCTTTCAAAAATGTCAAGTCAAGTAATTTCAAGTAAGATTCAGTGTCGCTCATGTATTTCAAGAATTTTAATTGCATTTTTATGTTTGCAAAGACTATAGAGTCAAACATTTTAATGACCACCTGCATTAAGTGACCACCTGTCTTGAGAGACCACAATCAACTAGTCGCTTGAAGGATCAATCAATGAAATTTACCTGGCTTATGCGATTACCTTTGCTATGAAACTCTGTTACAATGGTCCCTTGAATCGTAGCTGAAGACAGGTTCGACGGTACGAACTTTCTGGTAAACCCATGGTTAACAGACATAACCTTAGATTTTCATCCGTACAAGAACACAGATTCAATCGTGTTACGAAACAAACGTATGTTTTCATTCCTGAGCAGCGCCAGATGACCTATAAATCTGTCCAATACCTTACTTTTGCCCACGCCATGCCTCGACGGCTTGCAAGGTCGGTTTTGGTGGATGGCAACATTAGCCGTAGAAGTACTGTACTTGAAAGAGTTGACTCACTCGATAGGGCCAGCAGATGTTGTTAGCTGCGCTTGTTCCAAACTGATTACAATTAGCTTTTTTTTGGTCGTGTTGATTTTCAGACCGACGGTACGACACAGTCCCGCTCCAGTTTCGTCAGCGACTTCTGCGCGTCAATGACGCTGTCCAAGATGACCTCGATATCATCTCAACCAAGTCGAGGTCATGGATGCGTCTCTCAGGATGGCGCGATGATCTTCGACCGCTGAGCTTGAAAACTCACCTATCAGGACAGGCCTGGCGTAAAATATTATCGAAAACAGATTAAAAAGGAATGGATACAGCGTATCACCTTGTAATGCAGGTGGATCTTTTGAGACAATTGGTCTGTTAAAGAAGGATGTCTCCTGAGACGGGTGGTCTATTGAAACAGGTGGTCTCTTGAAACGGTGGTCTCCTGAGACGGGTGGTCTCTTGAAACAGGTGATCTCTTGAAACAGGTAGTCTCATGAGACAGGTGATCTCTCAAGACAAGTGATCACTCAAGACAGGTGTTCATTAAGAAAAAGTTCGTTGTCACAATGGTCTCTGCAAAGGTAAACTATTATTGAATTTTATGAGTGACATGCAATCTCACTGTAGTTGATTGACTAGAAAATTCTTGAAAATTTATTCGAACACAGCACAATATTTCTAATTCTACGTTTTATAGCAAGCAGTATATCCACGCTTTCATTATCGCTGTTCATTTATCAGAACGAAATTTCCCTCTCAATAATACTAACTCTAATTTATTACCTGTAATAACATTATTCTTCCTTATGGCTTCGTACTTTGAATGTGTAGCATACTTAATTATTCGTAACCTCTTTCTCGTGTCAGTTAGCCTCCTACTGCATATTAATCTCTATTGTTTTCATTTCTTAGTCAACAAACGATTTAATTTGATTTTATTTTATTTGATATATTTGTCAAAATTCTCAAATCTATGATACATTTTGACGGGCAATTAGCACAGGAAAGTAATATAACTTTCATTAATGTGCAGCTTAGAATTTATAACACTTACAAAATCTGGTTGAATTTGCTGCCAGCAGGCGTTTTTTAAATACGGTCAAAGACGAAGAAGTAACAACTTCTTCAGGTAAAGAGTTCCAAATTGGTATCACGCGATAGTCAAACGAGTTTAATACAGTGTTATTTACAGGAACATGCCGATGCTGCAAGTTTTTCGAACTTGACCACATCATCTTGTTACAGATGTGCTTAGAAGTCATGAGTCATAATAAAAGCCATGATCATATATGACTTCTTTTTATTGAGATTTTGTCAAGAGAAATGAAGATGTATATTTCTTTTTAATTGTGCATTCTTTCCATTCATTATACATAATAGCGTAGATCTATGTGACACAATGTACCATAGTATAATACATGATAGCGTAAGTGTAATACACTATACCATGATGGCGTCATTTTATACAGCAGAGCAATTATACGATGAGCAAAAGCTTTCGATAAAGCAAAGATATTGGTAGATGTAGTACAATATACCATGGTATGGTGTCATTTTATACAGCAAAGCAGTTATATGCTATGAGCAAAAGCTTTCGATATAGCAAAGATAACATATTTTATCACCATGATTTTGGTATTGAGAATTATTGTATATTACGTCATATTTACATATAATGCATGCGACCTTGTCTGTCTGTTTGTTTGTTTTGATGGATTTCAACAGGACGTCTCGCAACCGTAACGGGCCCCTGCACACAGACGAAGCGTATCAATTGTGTGAATCCAAGATTCACAAGCATCATACAACCCTAGACATTGTGCTTGACAATCTGCCATTCTCTTCAAGACTTTGTGGATAGCGATTTCTTGGTCTTCTGAAATGATCGCCTTTGCTTCTGACAGACCGAGGATGAGCAGAGTGATAGCGGCTAAAACCAGGAGGGATTCAAGTTTGAAGAGGAGCATTGCTACCTAACATGAAATGAAAGGAAACAATTTTACGAAACCCGCGGTAGAATAAAGCATTTCAAATAGTTATACTGTAAGTATGCTGAAATATTACAATTTTTAATGTTCGGCGTTTGAGTTCACAAATCCGACTGTGACGAATTAGATTTTTAATCAAAATTACTTTTACATTACTTTCTCGGGTTTCATAATTTCTTCTAGAGAAATAACAGATATAGAAGCTCATATTAAACCAATTGTTTAAATTAATACGGAAAGCGATATGAAATAAGGGCGTGGTATTCAATTGAATATCGTTTGAATGGAAACTGTTAGTTAACGAATCTCAATGGGATCTCAATGAAGATTGGAAAGTCAGAGCTTCAATAGTCAGCAATAAATTAAATAAACAACCCAACCCTATTCGAGGAAAACAGACATTTAAACGGCTCTATGGTAGTTCATCTTATAGACTAATGCTCAAATATGGATTGAAAATGATGTAATCCTTAGCTGTAGGGTCTTTCTCTTCGTAAAACCTTACTGAACGCGATCACCTCTCGGAATTTGAGATGTTAATTTACAGATGGCATTACTCACGATCTTGCTCGGTCCACTTGCTCAATTCAGCTTTTCTTCTTTTCTGTTGCTACTCTCGCGATGTCTTTTGGAAGACTGAATTTCTGTGGTGGAGTGGTCGTATTTTATCTTTGAATTTGAGCGTGCTGAGCCCAGACCATCTGCTGCGTGGTGAGATGAGGCATGCATTTCACACACTCATTAACCCTGTGCGCTTTTAACTGGTTGATCCACCAGTTGGAAACGAGATAGCATCGTGATTTCAACCAATCATAGTCGGTTATTTCACATCAAGATGCTTTCAAGCAGTATTGCTGCGTGTTCTTGTAAGGTACACCTGTTTGTTGAATTGAAAAGAATGGCATGCATGTCAAAATCGCATTGCCGGATCCTACGCTTTCCTTCAGATATAAACACGCTACATCAATAGTGTCTCTGTCCGTTTTGAATTATCTATTTATATCACGATGTCTATCTAAAATGCCTGTAACTTATCGTCTACTTGTTATAGCTTGGTAGAAATCTTAAAAATATTTGACCGCACAAGTCAATACTTGAGGTGTCTTCCCAGAAGGAGATCACGTCGGTTAAATTGATATCAATGATATGAAACCAATGGAGCGAGAAACCATAGGCGACAATTGTACAATACTACCACACAAAACCAGGGCGGTATACGATTTAGCAGCTATAGAATGATAGGAGGAACTATGAAGAGTAATTCTAAGAATGTAGTTTCATCAAAAGTTCCTGAGACATACGTTTTGGGAGACAGCATGATTCTATCAAATTCTACGTTGCTTTGCAAAATTAACTTGTCTGGTCTTTCATCATCGTCATCATTTATTCTGAAAAATCCGATAAGCTTACAAAGCTTTTATCCACGGAGCAGATAACAGATTTACTGCAGAACTTTGACCCATATGTATTTCTTACCTACTGGAAAAGTGATTATAAATCGATTGAGGTGGTAGTATATTCTCTAATTGTCTATCATTTGGCACCTCCCATGGGAAAGACCACCAGCGTTAGAATATTGCTCCTGAAACTCTCCCCTGTATGATAATCACCTGGTTATCAGTCAGGTCATCTTGTGTCAAGGCTCTCCCTTGAGAATAGAAACCACAATCGCTATCTCATCGGACCTTGGGTTGTCAATAATGAAATTCAACATTCGGTTGTGTTTGTTCGAAGAGCGAGGATGTTTTCACCATCCAAATCAACATCTATAGAGTTACGAAATGTCCCATATTTCCCGGAATCGTTTCGTATTTGTATATTATGCAGTGCAAATCTTTAGTTGACTTTGTTAGGCATGTCTACCCAATTTTACAAATGGCATTTCTACTTGTATTTTTCTCTGTGGCCCAGTAACCCTATCAACAATTCCCTTTGAATTCAAATATGCAACTTTTATCAAGTAACCACCGATGTGATCGTGAAGCTATTCATAATATTCATTGGTGTACAAATATGTTTTCGTGTTTAGGAAAAGACCGGCAACTTTTGCATTTACTGATGCGTGGGTATTTTGCTCTTGAAGAAGCAGTGCGATTAACGCAACAACAGGCTCCCCGAAACAGCTGTTCACCGACAAGGTGCATTTGTGACACGAATTACGAATATTGTCGATTTTGCTGTCGTGTTTTCCAATCCCCATCGTCAAGTACTTTATTATACCTTCTTATGCAGCTTATCATGCAAAAAAATGCGAGAGCGGAGACCTAAATATTCAGATCTGACCATAGTAGCTATTTTCCATAAATTTGGACCATTTGTTATAACCTCAGTCTCAACTGACAATTGTATTGAACGTGAAGTTAGATTCGGAAATTATAAACCCATTCTTTCGTTTCTATTCAATTTAAGGTTTAAGTAGCTTCATGGATTTCTTTTAATCCCTTATTGAGATCAAATTGATCGTGAATAAATAATACTCCTTCTGTTTTCCAGATGTTTCTCCGCCATTATATGTTCATCAATCATCTCACATAAGTATGCACAGGGAGCCAAGAGGTCTCGGCAGGTAGTTTCCATGGTTTCCAAGAGTGGCACCCGGAGGGGGCCAGACCAATAGGGGCAAGAGGGGGTTGTAGCGGGGAAAAGGATATTTCATTGGAGATTGCAGGTGCTTATTTACGTCAGTACGTTCTAAAAATGCTTACTAACTGAGCAAGGTTAATATCGAGGGAAAACGGAGAAGAACCACACCCACTTTTCAAACACTGTCTTTGACGTCAGACAAGTACAGTTTTGGCTCTGCAGAATTATAATTCCGTTATTCACTTTCAATATTCTCATGTTTACTATTTGATCTTATTTGAATTAATTCCAGAATGATTTAGTATTCAATGTTTCACAATCTAAGACGTATCGCATAAGCCGTTTGTTTGTTATCATCCCCAACTGCATTATTCATGGACGATCAGATTTGGAAAGCGAGTAACTGACCACAGAGTAATTTGAATATAATTTAGTATCAGATTCATAATTTGAATATAATTTAGTAATATTATAATTCGTCATAGTCAGATCTGGTGAGTCATTCAAACGCTGAACTTTAAAAAAATTGTAATATTTCAAAATAAATTTGAAAGACCGCTTAGTATTTATGCCCCGGGTTGGTACCGAAGAGAAGCGGGGTGGGTAACTCAAATTTTTGGCAACAGTGAAGGTTGGGTAATTTAATGCACAATGATGATAGTTTTTGATAACGGTAAACTATCTGCTGTTCTGTCCACATATGTTATATATGATGTCACATTTTTAGAGGTTGGGGTAATTCTTTTTCTTAGCTACCTGAAGGTTGGGTAAAATTAACTCATGGTCTATTTTGTGGCAACTCCGTATCGCCCCTGAGAAGTCAATCACCATTTCCTTCTGTAATCTAAGCGTTTCTGCCTTAAACTACACTGTTGGCGGCTGCACCCTGTTTCCTGACAAGCAAGTACGTGATCTTGGTGTCATTATGTCTTCTGATTTAAAGTTCTCAACTCACTGTTCGTCGATTGCCCGCAAAGCCTACGCCCGTTCATACCTGCTGCTGAAATGCTTTTCGAGCATTGATTACAATTTACTAACTCTCGCTTTCGTTACTTAAATTCGGCCAATTCTTGAGTCATGTAGTCCTGTGTGGAGCCCTTTTCTTTTAAAGGACATTACTTGTATTGAAAAGGTTCAGAAAAGTTTTACGCGAAAGGTTTTTATCCATTGCAATCTTCCTAAGTCCTCCTATTCCGACCGCTTGAGCTTCCTTGACCTCTTGAATACCGGCGTTTAAGATCAGATTTGTTGATGACGTATAAAATTATAAATTCCCACGTTGACATTGATCC
>OFHS01000615.1:0-30656 GCA_900245855.1 Calvadosia cruxmelitensis
TGAGAAGGTTTCAGGAAAGGGGCGATAACTTGAAAAGCGTAGGTGACCATCGGGGCAAGCTTCATGCGAAATATTTCCAAGGCAACATCGACGGAAATGCGACGCAAGTTTGGTATCGCTCCAATGGCAATAATAGCATTGATTGATTGATTGATTGATTGATTGATTGATTGATTGATTGATTGATTGATTGATTGATTGATTGATTGATTAATTGTTTGATTGATTGATTTGTTGCGGCATTTTGCCATGCTATAATGGAGACGTGTTGGATTTGGAGACACTCAAAAGGCTAAAAATCTCTTGCCTATGGCTCATGATTTTCTGATATCTTTCTTGTGTCTCCTTGCGCATATCGCGTGCTGATATAAGGCCAGATCAAATGGAAAACCTTGATGACTGTGCAGTATTATTTCAAGATAGATATGTTGTTGTTTGAGATTACTAAATGTTTGAAAAGTGATCAGTCCTTTGCTCTTATAACTTATGAGTGTTATGCAATGTCAACTCAGTCATTGATGTAATCAGGTCAATGTGTGAGGCAGAATCTGCCTGGGCAGTAGTCTCTGGCTTGTCTTTCTTCGGTGGCACCTTGTATGCAGTAAGCAAGGGGCCTCCCCAACTTGTAAATGATTATGGCGGCGAAAAGCAGTAGCGTTTGTGAGTATTCACTGTGCCATGTTATGTACGAAACTCGGGCAAGAGAACAGACGCCCGAAATGGTCAACAAGGAACAATTTAATCCGTTACCATCACACTGCTCAGTTTACTACATCTCACACAGTATGCGGTCATGTCTTACGAACATGACACCATAGCTAGATTACATAATTACATAACATAGCAATGAGATAGTCCGTCGTTGCATGCATCACGTTTTCAACCTGTCTACATTTAATCAATGCTTCTGTTTCTTCTTTTACAGAGTTGTTGAGATCAAATTTCTGCACATAAATGAACGTGTGGATCAAAGGTTTGAACAAATTTTGACAAGATCATTGTTTCTCTTGTATGGTTTGCATTCTAAGTTATCTCATTGCTTGTTGATCATATGTAATCTTTGAAGTGCTGTACAGTGTAACCCCGTTAATATCACCTCGGTTAATATCACAGCCCGTTTATTATCACTTCACTTTGAGAACCAAACTCTGTCAGAATCAACTTTTCTAACCCGTATAATGCAATGTAACTGCAATAGTATCACCTCGGTTAATATCACGACCCGCTTGTTATCACTTCAGTTTGAGAACAAAACTCAGTCAGAATCAACTATTTTAACCAGCTTAATATCGCAACTCGCTTAACATCACAATATTTTACTGGAAAACCATTGTGATATTAACGAGGCTACACTGTACCTTAATTCAATCAAGAGATGATGCTAGATGTCTTTGTGGGTTGGTTCTGTCAGCCTTGCATCTTCTGAATAGATTCATGTCATCTGATATGCCTTCAGTTCTAAAACTATCACTGTTTATCATACTAACGAGCTGACGATTTGGTGCGGTTGTGAATTCCGGTCACTGTCAGAAGCGTTGTCAACGTGGCTAATCAAGTATAAACGACTTGTTATGATACAGCATGGACATTACTGGCGTATCATCATTAGCACTGTTGATCTCTGTCGCACTGGGTGATCAGCCCATGTTGTTGTCTAATTTTCGGATATAGTTTGTCGGTTATGTAATGGATTCGGACACTCAAGCCTAAGTCACATTATCACTTAAACAGTTATGAGTTGCAAGGAACATGAATACTCGCTTTGGCTTACCTCACTTTTGCTTCCTGTTTGTTTTTAAGCAATAGGATTGGTATTGTTGATCCAGAACAATGATTCAAAACTCTACAAATAAAAACTTGTGAAAAGTTGTGAAAATTGACAACTTTCAAAAAGCCAACTTTTTCACAAAGTGTTAGTTACTGATCCATATTGGGTGTTTGTTGTTAGGAAAGTTGCAAGCGACAAAGAAATTGTTTTTGACGATTTTGAAAGTTTGGGAATTGACCACAAAAAAGAACGTGATGAATCAGACTGCAGGTAAAGTGCAATCAAATAGAATAATCAATTAACCCTTTCCTGCTATTGATGTGTATACACGTTTTCGAAGCAAGTCAGAAGTAGCAACATATAACCAATCAAATGTTTATTCCCTAGCGATCAACCAATCAGCAATCGATAAAGCGACTTCAAGTCTTCATTTAACTAGTTTTATGAGCAATTAGGGTTAAAAATGGTTAATGATTAATTAGTTGCTTTCTAAAAGTTGCAACTACCATTCCTTGAAAATGTTCTACTTTTATGAAGGATTCAATTTGTCAGTTACGTGAACTGTCCAAGTTGATTTCTATAGAAAGCGTCATTTTGGGTATGTCCTTCATGCACAGGTGGCTGCTCGATAGAGGTGTCCGCTAATACTGGCTTGACTGTATCTGAAGGTCATGATTTTCTTCTAGCAGTTTGACGAAGGACTTGCCCTTAGCCCAGTGATCCTTTTAGGTCAGATAGATAGATAGGTGTATATTTGAGACATGTAAACGAGGGTTTACAGGGAAGCAATAAACATACAAGGTATACAGATGTTTACATTTGCATCATAACGCTCGTTTCTTGATGCCATCAGATAACATCACCATAGAGCAGCTTGAAAAAGGTTTGGCTCAGCTGACAACTTAGATACAATCAAACCTGTAATAGCCACCACCTCTATAGAGCAGCCACTTGTGTATAAAGGCCACTCTTCATAACCCAAAAGGACACCTTCTATAGAGATCAACCTGGACAGAAAGCCCACCTGTCGATTGAGATAAGTTTGGGTCCCCAAAGTGACCATCATAGACAGGTTTTGATGTAGTGAAATCCATCCTTTATTTTCAATTGTGTTGGTAGGTCTATCTACTGCTATAGGGTACAAAATGACTAAAGCATTGTAAATACTTGTCACAAAAGTCCAACTTGTCTAAAGGGACTTGATATCCAAGAAAGGCATGGAATACCGTATATTGTTTAAAGGTTTAAATTGTTCAGTGAGTTAAAAGCATGTGAAATCTGTATTTGTGTGATGTTTAATCTTGTAAAACTTCCTTAACAACATTCACTCCTCATCGGTTCAACAAACACTAAACCTATACGTTCTTCAATTATTATAGCAACTATGTACATGAAGGATATGTAGGTTGAGTGTTGATGCAAGAATAGAGGCAAGTAGTTGTAGTTGAGTATATATAATTGTGGCAGATGCGACGGAGAGTAGCCAGCCCGTCCGAAGGCTCGAGAGTACAAATTGCAAGAGAGTTAACATTACGAAATACAAGACATTTATAGCAACTGCAGAGAGCACTGATTGGCGGTCTGAGTTGTAACGTAAATGCTTGATGAGACCGCCACATACATATAGCAGCACTTTTATGTAAAACTTCATTTATCTATCTCAAATTATGCCACCTACAGTCAAACCTGTATAGCAGCCACCTATATAGACCAGCTACCGGTGTATAAGGGCCACTCTTCATAACTCCAAAATGATACTTTCTATAGAAATCAATCTGGACGGAAAGGTCATGCTTCTCAGGTCCCAGAGGTGACCGTTATAGACAGGTCTCACTGTATGTGCAAATGATGCTATGATAGATACCATATTAACAAATGTACTAAAACATATTCATGTATTGCTTTTGTAAAACAACATGATATGTAACAAATATTATAGAAACACTTGACAAACATATATTGTATACACAGTTTTTACCCTGAAATTGGATGCAAATACATCTCTTATCATCTATCTTATCTACCACTTCTCTGTTCCTTAGTGTAGGTGATGTGTCTGGTGTTCAAGAGGAGACAGGTTCATTGGGTAAATGTGATATTCCAAGATCACTTCCTTCTAAAGCAAAGCAGCTGAAATCCAAAGACAGTAAAGGGATCATGCCAGACGTGGAACATGTGAAAAGGATCTTGATTGAATGGACACAACCGTCACAGATCTATAAAGGTATTGAGAATGTTTTATGTATTGGATGCCGCAGTTTAGATCAGAACAATGTGCTGGTAGATATTAGTTTGCTTCTAGCCTCTATACAGTCAAACCTTTATTAGCGGTCACCTCTATAGAGCAGCCACCTGTGTATAAAGACCACTCTTCATAACCTCAAAATGACACTTTCTATAGAATCAACCTGGACAGAAAGGCCACCTGTCTATAAAGGTCATTTTTCTCAGGTCTCAAAGGTGACCGTTATAGACAGGTTTCACTGTAATAGATTACCCAGTCATTGGAAATAAAATCCAAACTTAAAATTGCTTCCACTATTTCAATGGCACACACATTCAACCACTGATTTTGATCAGCAACAATTGTGATTTGGTTTGAGAATCATTATTTGCAGTTAATTTAAACTGCTTATGAAAGTGCAAAACATTGCTTGAAAGAACTTTCGTTAATTTCCTATTCTAGTGGTGAGATTTACTTGTTATGTCAAAGAAAAGTACTTGGTTGCAGTTAAACTCATCATCATAGATAAGGCGTTTTGGTGTTGGTACTTAGTTTGATGGGAACTGCTTGCCCATTAATGACAATAGTCCAGATAGCAACCCTGTCACAACAACCAAGCACCAGTCTCACTTCTAATTTAGTAAAAACAAGACAACAGATGTTGTTATCTCGCATTGTTGGTATTGACTTTGGCTTATACTTGTATTTTGATCACTGTTCAGTTATTTAATTCGCCATGCGCAATCCCACTGCATGTCGGTATATAAGTGAGTTGATCTCTGCCAAAGGTGAAGACGTCAGAAAATTGCTTTGTTTGCAACCCAATCAGCCGTGCTCTTTCCAATGATGGTCAATTTCAAGGATTATTCTTGGCTGTCATAGTTGTAGATTTCAGCTCAAAACCATGTGATTAAAAACATTTATATCCCGTCATGCATTGGGGCTGCGCTTGGTCCATTGTTCAGTTTTCATTTAACTAACTTTGGAAGTCGATACCGATGTAAAAGGACGACAGTCAACACAGCTTACAATATCACTTGTTTCAAAACGGGTCATCGTTGATAGAGCTGCCTCTCTGGCATGTCTTTTGACTTCATATAACATACTGTACCACATACAGTCAAACCTGTATTAGCTGCCACCTCTATAGAGCTGCCACCTGTTTATAAAGCTCACTCTCCATAATCCCCAAATGACACTTTCTATAGCAACCAACCTGGACAGAAAGGCCACCTGTCTATAAAGGTCATTTTTCATAAGTCCCAGAGGTGACCGCAATAGACAGGTTTCATTGTTTATGTCTTATAATGTGCACAATTTCATGCGAAGGATTTGCATTTTAAGCTGTTTTCTGCTGTACTTTTAAGTGATCCACTGATGTTTCAGAATCCTAAAATGATCTTATAAAACAGCCACTATTGAGTTGTCTTTGTGGGGACGAGAGACGAAGATGGAGGCTTTCGCATTCCACATAATATATAATTGAGAGAGACAAGTTGCTGGTCCCACGACAGGGAGAGATGGCAGAGTTCCAAGGGGTACATATGGCCGTTGGTGCCAGAGCTCTATGTTGTGAGACACAGCATAGATAAGAGGACAGACAGAGCTGTTAACTCAACGAAGGACAGACGGCAAAGAGGATGATTACAGGATGACACGGCCGGACACGGCTACATATTCTAACAATCACGTTACTAAACGATGACGACATCAAGTTCACACTGACCTCGCGTCAGCCACTATATCTTCAGTGGCTGATTTTAGTAAAGATAAGTGTTGTGAGCTTCCTAACTATGGGAAATCACGCACAGAAATTTGGGAGTACAAGGATGTTGTTTAATAAGCTGACTGATTTATTGGCAATTCTTTATTTAATGGTGACACTAGAACATGGGTAACTGTATTCCAGCGCATGAAAGTTGCTCCGTGTATGTTGCACCACAATTTAGCAGCATGAAAATGAGAATGGATAGATGTGAGAGGCTCACAAAATACCATTGCATGTCAGTTTTATATCAAAAGTTATGCTTTCAAAATGTGACTTATATGCACCGGAATGCTGTAACTCAGGCTTGGTGTGACGCTCATCTCTTTTCTGTCAGCATCAACTAACAATCCAGATGCTGTAAAAGACGCCAAGGAAACTCTGGAGTTATTTTCCAATTCTCTACAGTGGATCTCATCGATGCTGTCTCACGTGATAGAAGGGCAGTATTCATTGGAGGATGGCATGGTGAGTTTGCCAAATCACATCATCCTAGGATGGCTAGGCTACAATTGGTAAGAAAGGAAGAAACAAGAACGGTGATGAGATAGAAATAATCTCTCAAGGCGGAATGATCGATATATTTTTTATTTTCATCCCGATCGGCTTAGGAGCTCTTCAATGCTGGGGCCCAAAGTTTCTTCCATTTTGTGAGGAAAATACTTGCCTGAAGAAAGCTTGCCTGCTGAATAAATTAAAACCAAATTTCTTTCCAGGATTCATGGCTGTGTCAATTTTAATTTGTTGAATCTGTTTGGGGTTAGGTTTATATAGTGAACAGTTATCATATCATCAGCATGATTTATTCAGATACCTTGTAAGCCTTTTTCCGCACTGTTTTCTAAATGATATGGCCTGATATCACCACGAGAGGCAGGTTAGGAGACACGAGAAAGGCATCAGAAATCACGAGCGGTAGGCGAATAATTTTTAGCTCTTCGAACGCAAATCTCTAACGGATTATCTATGTGCATGAAGTGATCAGTAAGCTCCAACGTAATGTTTTATGTCTACAATTTCTGACTACTTGCACGCCATTATTGCAGTGATATTGTTTACTGTGAATATCCAAAATCAAAACCGACAAATCACATGGATTCAGATTAATTAAGATAAATTTATTAACGAAGTTGTGGCATGTGTTATTACCTATTGTTGCATCATTGGATTCATATCGCATTTAATTGTGTTACATACAATTCTGTTTAGTATGGCATTGCGCAAATACGGCATCACAAATGTTATGGATGTCACAAATCTAGAATAATGTAGAATTTTCTAGAAAGATTGACGGAACTGATTTATTTTAGACATGATATAATAAAAATATTTTAGATTGAGATATTTTTAGATGTGATGTAATCAGAATATTCTAGATTGATTGAGATATTTTTAGACATGATGTAATCAGAATATTCTAGATTGATTGAGATATGTTTAGATATGATGTAATCAGAATATTCTAGATTGAGATATTTTTAGAAATGATGTAATGGAAGGTTCTAGATGTTCTAGAGGTGAACAACTTCAAAGCCAGAATGAATTGCTTTGTATTGAACCCTCGGAATAAATAGAATGCATTACCACGAAGGAAAATATTCCCTTCTGTGTTGACAATGCTACATGAAAGATATTTTGTTATTTTTTCTGAGTTAGATATTTCTTGCTCAATTCAATGAATGGTTATGTTGCTCTTTCCAGCACGAGAAAGCTCAGATGTCAGCAAGGCGAAGGATTGTTAAAGAAAAACTACACAACAGGTAAGAGTGGTATTGTAGTACAGTGCAATCGATTAATTTTATGTTGTTTAGTATCGCGACCCGCTTACTATCACTTCAGTAAGAGAACAAAAGTCTGTATAAATCAGCTATTTGTATCTGCTTAAGACAGTTGAACTTTTATTAGCGGCCACCTCTATAGAGCAGTCGTCTGTGTATAAAGGCCACTCTTCATAACCTCAAAGTGACACTTTCTATAGAAATCAACCTGGATAGAAAGGCCACCTGTCTAAAAGTTCACTTTTCTCGGGTCCTAAAGGTAGCCATTAAACACATGTGGCTGCACTATTAAGGTGGCTGCTGATACAGGTTTGACTGTACAGTGTAACCGTGTTAATATCACCTCGGTTATTATCACAACTCGCTTAATATCACTTCACTTTGAGAAACAAATTCTGCCAAAAGCAACTATTATTATCCGCTTAATATCACGACCTTCTTATCACGATTTTTGACCGGAAAACCATAGTGATATTAACGAGGTTTCACTGTACTACAGTTGTAGAAGTTCAGTCTCGCTACTTATTATGGTCACAAAAAATTGATCTTAGGTAAATGTATAAGCAATGCCCGGTGGAAACCGTTAAGTTAGAATCTTTTAAGGCATCAACACGACAGCATCACTTTAGCATGGACACCGTGTCTCCAACATGTTGTTTGGGGTGTGTTGCGTCAGGTTCTCCGGAAGCTTCTCCCTCTCTCGTAATTGTAGTTCTATGGTTTCACTTAAGTAGATTTAGAATACTTCAGTTTGTTTGTGGTGCAGGCAAGAAGTTAGCAAGATTTTTCTCGCTATTGAGTTCTTCTTGAGTCTGTTCTTTGTCTTTGAGCGTTAAACGTAATTTTTAGTACAGTCCGGCTTACAATTGACACTTCATAGATAAAGTAGCTTATTTCGACGCATGTATCTATCGCTAAGGAAACAACAGTGTTGTAACGATCGCAAATCATTCTCATTTTTGCTGTTACAATGACAACGTAACTTTGTAGCAAAGCTCGCCCATCTTCAGTTGAGAATAGAACAAAGAGGATAAACCTACATGCTAAAATTTTATGCAAGGATGTTCATATGCAAAGCGTTATACATCCAAGGCCATCACAGATTTCCTCATACAACCAACAGACAAAGTGCCTTGCCTTTGTGTATAAGTGCGCCATAACTATCCAGCTGACTACTCTTCATTCTCAAAGTTAAGAATAAGATGTCGTAAAAGCAAAAACCACATTTTGAACATTTGCCACCCCAAAATCTTCGCTTTGAGTTTTAACCAAAGCTGCCGTTGGGACCATCCTGTGTACAAAGAACTCAGTTGTTTCCCGCAGTTAGTAAGCATCACAAATGGATTTTTCCTGACAGATTCTGTCCTACACGTGAACTTAATTGGTTGTGTTTAGCTTCTACTAATTTGACTTGAATTGGTTAGCCTGTTCTCTATTCTTCTGTGTTTATGCTTATCCTATGTTTTATTTAGCTTGCGAAGACTACTTTGTCGCTACAATATTCCCATGGGTGATGTCTGGAAGGACTTTACGAGTGATTTGTCGAAATATCAGTAAGTTTTTCATCATCATGATGATACTTATGTTTTTATCAGATTATTTTGTGATTACATACATGCATCAGAGAGATATTAATGGCTCCATACCTTCTTGCTTACACTACTGTGGCGTTCAACGCAAGACAACAACAGCATTTGTTATTATAGACAGCAACATTAACCATTGTAGTTTATAACTACGTCATGTCTCGTATTGTGAAATGTCTGTAATCGAATTCATGTTATGTAAATCTGTAATCCACTTGATCGTTGCAATAAAGAAGTACAATACGCTTCACTACCAATAAAAGAAGTTGTAGAAAACATATCGAAAGTTATGTGATTTTTCACAACTTTTTAATTTCTTTTATATGATAGATGATAAGATAGATATTTGTACCCAATTTCAGGGTAAAAACTGTATATACATGTTTGTCAAGTGTTTTCTATAATATTTGTTACATGTCGTGTTGGTTTTACAAAGGCAATATATGAATTAATTCTAGAACATTTGTTAATATGGTATCTGTCGTTTGCACATAGGTTGTATAACTTTCGGTAGCAATCAGTAGATGGTAGATGGAATTTATCATTAGTTCTGCATAGAAGATGGTGAAAGCCGTGAACAGACCCTCTGGCGAGGAAGTACTTGTTGCTTTACGTGCCATCATCCATCCGTTTGATTGCAATATAGACGCATTAATATAGTCGTCATTCAAGAGAGCGACTATCTTGATAACTATCTATCTTAATGATAGATAGGTAGACATTTATTTCAAACAATCACAGTAGATTACACAAGAAGCAGATAAAGGATGGCTAAAATATGTACGTGTGAAAGTTTGACGTGACTCAGTAAGCAAAAGCTGCCAGATGCATTTTTGCATTCCTCTATTTTGCAATGTGATCAACTGATCATGCTTGAATACTTCATGGAAAGTATTAGCTGGAGTTAAGGACAGGTTTTTGGCCTCTGTGGGATGGCAAATGGTTGCTCTACGATCACAACCATTAACACAGACAGTAATGTACACTTGTACAGTGAAACCTGTCTATAACAGTCACCGCTGGAGCCTGAAAAAATACCTTTATAGACAGGTGGCCTTTCTGTCCAGGTTGATTTCTATAGAAAGTGTCATTTTGGGGTTATGAAGAGTGTTTTTTTCCACAGGTGGCTGCTCTATAGAGGTGGGCGCCACAAAAGGTTTGACTGTTGTTGTTTAGAATAGTAAGCGATGTTTACTTACGGCCATAATATCATTCTGACATTTCTGTGGTGGATTGACTACTTTACTTTTATAGTTCGCTACAATTACAACTAATCTCTAAAATATAGTTCGCTACAACTACAACTACAACTACAGGAGAAATAATTAGCTGTTAGCTACAACTTCTTCGCTACTGACTATTTTCAGTTTCTTAAAAATTCAATCAAAGACAAGAGTTTTGGCTTTCATCATTATTCACAATATGTAGACTTGCTACGCGAATAAGACTTCAATTTCTGGCTAAATTGTGCTACTTTTGAACAAAGACGTTACTTGCCATTTTTATTTTCTGTAGCTTTTCGAAAGAGAACATTGTTTTGAAGCCGTCAGAATGGAACGTAGTATCCTTTATTCTTCTGAAAAGGTAAGCCAGTTTTCGTGTGAGGAAAATGTGGAATATAACCGTAATGAGCTTATAAAAGCAATACCAATGCTAAGAACAGAAGATGTAATAATGATTTCATTTCTGAGGATGCAGTTGACACCGTTTGATAAAATCATTTTTTATAAAACCAGCCATTTTATTAAAGCAAATCTTTGCATTCCTAAATTTTTACCAAAAAAATATAAAAGTATATAAAAAATAGAATCAAAGTAAAATCGAAATAGAATAAAATCAAAATAAAATTAATAAAATCAAAGTAGAGCGTGCGGACGTGGCTTTATGAAGCAGAATGGATTGTATTATGCTACTGTGGCAGTACATAATAATGATTTAAGTTTATTTTGGAAATGTTGATCAATTTGACAGTTGCTATTAATTTAGTCTTTTTTACCTAGCTTCCTGTAAAATCTTTATTTTGATATAAACGGATAACTTACAAAAGTAATTCTGGTAAAAATGTCTAATATAATTTAGTCTTACATTTTAAACCTCACGCTCGTCATTCTGTAAAACGTACCTGTGCAGGTAACTGTGGAGGACATCTGGTCCTCTTTAGTAAAATACGAGTATAAATAAAATATAATTATGATGATGATGAATAAACAAATCAGTGAATATTATTATGTTATAAACCCCGATGGACATTTTAACAGGGCAGGGCTGTAAATTTATTGGGTATTTGAAAAGTTACTTTTTGGGTATCATTTTCAAGTAACTAGTTACTTTTTACTGAAAGTAACTTCTAACTGCCGCATACTTCGATATGCTGCGTCTGTCTTGGGGACATTCAGAGCTCTGAAGAATTAAAAGAGATTTTTAATGTTTAGTTTTTTTAAGTAGTTATAATTTTAGCACGTTAATTAGTTTTTAGTTTCAATATGTATATAGGTTTTCTCAAATCGTAATATTCATTTTAATTGCTGTAAGATTAAAATAAATATATTAGTTAGACAACTTCAATTCCTTAGGTAATTTTCACGATAGCAAATTTATCGCTTCTGATCAAGCAAAGCTGCGAAAAAAGTAAAGCTCGAGAGGCTGTAATGGCACTTCTAACTGTAACTAGTTACAGTTATTCAAAGTCACTAGTAACTTTTCAAAGTTATTTTTGTTTACAGTTTTTTAATTTCAATTCCCGACTATATTTTATTGTATACGTATCTTTATTTGAACAGATTTTAAAAATAAAACTTCACAAAAGAATACAAGAATAGAAGGCAACTCAAGTTGCACTTACACTAAACGGGCTCACATACACCTTGAAACATAAGGCTTCGAAGGCGCTCTTTAAATACACAAATGCTTTTCCTATTTATAAACGTGCTGTGGCAACGAATTCCACTCCGGAATGATGCGGTTGTAAAAAAAGTGATGTCTAACGGTTAAATGAGCGGTTGGTACACTAAAGCGGAGGTTGTGTCCACGCGTGCTACTGACAATTGGTACTACTTCGGGTGGGACTTTCATGTCAACCAGCCCGAAAACGAGTTTAAAAAAGAAACAGAGGTCGAGGTACGTTCTTCTTCGTTGAACAGAAATCAAGTCTAAAAGTTTCAAACGTTCCTCATACGAGAGGCGACCTTTGTCAGCGAAGCAGCGTTGACAAACTTGGCGAGTGTAACTTGAACTCGTTGAACTTTCTCCAGTATTTTTTTTTTGTATTTTTTTTTGTAGGCAGTGTTAAGATACAATATGTTTCAGAGCATTTAAATAATCACAGAAATATCCACAGCAGACGTTGAATTGCCTTTTCAGCAATAATAATAAAAAGTTATACTTTATTTTCTTGTTAACATCAATGAAAATAGCTTTGAAAGTAAATGTAACTAGTTTATTTTCCTGACAGGCAACTATTCACTTTTAACAGTTCCTTTTAGAGAATAATGACTTTGAAGAGTAACTTTTAACTTTCGAAAAAAAGTAACTGAACTGTAACTAGTTATTTTTGAAAGGTAACTTTTACAGCCCTGTTAATAAGAAATCCGCCTGTCTGTAGTGGTCACAACATTGACTTCAATGAATAACCTATTTTACGTATTCTAGATTGGCAAAGAGCAACCTTGCGTTGACCAAGTCCTTGGAAGCAAGTGATCGTGCAACGGAAGAGATGCTTCTGGAGCTTAACATAACAGATCAAGATATTGAATTACTGGGACAAATCCTTGCTCTCTCGTGCATACATTCTCTTTCATCAAATTGAGACTGTTTCAACATGGAATCATTTAAGATACTATATAATTATTAATTTTATATGTTTATGCTATATAGTATTGTGTCCCACAGTATTCTTGTATTCTCTTTCATAATTCACATGAAAAAATGTTTTTCAATTGAGGGAAAAATTGCATGTTGACTCACACACTGTGAGGTAGAATTAAATGAATAGACCATTTTCACGAGCTACCATTTTGGAAAATGCGAGTGCATTGTGGGGAAGGTTGATGTCTTTGATCTCGGAATACGGAGAAAGTTGGACTTGATACTGATGCAGATTTCTTCAAGCTGCGCTACTTTGCTTAAACATATGTTTTTCGTTAATATTATGGGTCAGAAACCCAGTTTCTTTGCTGCTTCAGGCACTCAACTTGCCCCACAATGTACTGGTTTTTCCCATAATTTTATCTCGTGAAAATTGTCTATTACAGCAGAGCCTGTACTTTTATGATATACTGTATATACAGTCCCGTCATAGTTAGGGGGCTAAACGCCCCAGGCGCCGCGAGGAAGGGACGCCAAAATTGAATTCGGTTACTATGAAATTGATTTAGTCATTGACTCTTCTGAACTTCGCTTTATCCTAACAACATTCACGTCTAGCAAGACATAGAACTCAAGCTCCGAACTCTTTAGTCATTATCCATCTATCACTATGAATACAAAACCATGTGAATTAGAAAACAGAGCCAAATACCGGGGAACAACCTATATCCAGACAGATATATTCTCTATATAGGATATATTTCACATGATGATTGCATTAAACAGAGGGCTTTCAGCTATGGTGATGAGAAATGGCAGGTCCTTCGAATGAATCAATTTTGAAGCTATTCTCTCGAAATTAGACTAATGTAATAATTCTCTAAGTCGCATTGCTCAATAGTACAAAATGTTTCGCTACTGCTTTTTGGTAAAATCGTTTATTTCAAATATAATTACTTATATCGTTAAAGAAAAGCTCTGAAAAAGGAAAGATTAAAAACTGAATAACAATGAATATAAATATAAATAACAACTTACAAGTTTAAAGTCTCGTCAATATTACTAGAATTACCAAAAGTGCCTAAAATACTCACTGCGTTTCCTCGTTGTATAATTATACTAAGTTTTTGCTTTAGGAAGCAGAAGGCTCTGGGTTCTCCCGTTGATTTAATTAAAAGATTTAATTAGCGTTACTGCTTACAGAAAGGAGCATCTGCAATGCAAATATTAGTGGGATTTACATTTGCTTTTTCAGTACGCACATTGCTTGTATGGTGATGTATTGAATGTTGATTTTGTCTTTCTTTGGTGTTACTTAGTCAGCTGCGTCAGTCTGACCGTGATTTATGACGAATTTTATGTAAAAAGTGAAATTAATAGGAAGAGGGAAGGCCTTTTCATGTAGAGGACCGTCCATATGTTGGAGGGCCCTGTGGAAGAAAAGTCTTTAGACTTAACAGGCTTTTTACCCTCTTTAAATAAAGATTTGATTGATTGATTGATTGATTATGTACACTGCACGTCACTTGGTGCTTTGTTTTGTCTGTAAGTTCTGAAGCATTTTTATCTATAGTTGAAAAAGCCTAATTCACATCACAACGCCGTAAAGTAAGAACATTTCTGTAAACAAAAACGTGGAAAGCATTCGTATCAGGAAAGTCTGGATTGACGCACAGTCAAAAATGTTTTCGTTGGCCACCCGCTCTCATTAAAACATAATAATTGCTGGCAGTACATTATAAGAAAACTTTTGAGAATACGATATTGTTACCACTGGTTTCTCCCATAAGTGACCTAGGAGATAGTTCAGTTGGATGTGCCGCTGGACAAAGAAGAAGCAAAATTCGTTGCAGATAATATTTTTAAAAATTCCCCCAGCGGCCCAGCCCAATCTTCAAGAAATTTAACTTCGAAGTACATCATAAACCAAACGAAAGTGTGATCTGTAAACTGTCCTGTCCTGTAGCAGGGGCAGCTTATACGACACGACAGAAAGGCATAACATTTTGTCTCTTCATTGTCTTTTGACTGACGTCGGTAGGCAGAGAAATCCATGTACAAAAGCCCTGAGCCACTTCACAGCTAGCTCAGTGACTCGGTCTTGGTCTCGTTTTTTGTGTTTCGTGACCGGACTCGGTCTCGTTTTTGTGCTCCGTGATCGGACTCGGTCTTGGTCTCGCTTTTTGTGTTTCGTGGTACTCCCTGTGGTTCCCAGATCCTTTTCCATTTTCCCATGCTGCCTGCCATTATTGAGTCTCTTCTCGCCATCTTCTGGTAAGATGTGGTGCACTGTATCAAGAATTTGCAACTACGGCAGCATAAATTGTCAATTACTTGCGCTGGAGTCAATATTCTGCTATATTTTGAATATTGAAATATTTATTATATCTCAAACATACTGTAAATATGAGCTTCCCTTTTTCTCAGGCTCAAATTTGGATCTATCTGAAACCTTCTTTCCACCGTAACTCTCTCGAACAAATAGTTATGTGTAGCGTTGAGATTTAATCCCACTTCAAATTCAACTGAAACTCATAAGACGACATCTCTTACCAAGCAGAGTACTTTTTATAGTCCATATTCCATAATAATTTGCTGTTAGACAGGAACTATGAATGTTGATGTGTCCTCGTGGCTTGTTCAACCGAAACAAACTGTGAGGTTTTGGATCGTTCAGCCTTTTTGCAACTCGGACTGTTGCTTTTACCAGGTTTTCTGTGTGGAGATAACCACTCAACGCATCATGGATTCATGGGACGAAGAACCAAACACAGTGGCCGTGCCTGAATTACAGGATATCAAGCTCTTCCAGAGATGGAGCCCTGACGATGTGCAAGTCAGCGACATCAGTGTCACTGTGAGTAGCTACTTTGAGTCGTGGAGCAGTTTTGTCCTGGTTTTAGCACATAAGTGATAAAATTCGAGTCAGTCGTCCAATAAATGTGGTATTTTGGTTGAATGATTGATGGATTTAAACTCCAATTCCCCGTCAGCAGATTTCACCAAGCTCTGATACCCTGCAATATGTAAACTACTCTTTAAACTCTTTGGCAAATGTAGCTGTTGTCTGTTTCCAAAATGCATATATAAGGATATTGTAATGAAAGCACCATTGTTCTGGCACAACGTACAATGTAGGTTGTAGCAATGTGCTGTCACTCAAGTTATTTTTTGTTTGCGGGTCCAAATTGATACACAACTTCCGTCAGCATCATTTGCTGTGTGCATTGTACTCTGCATGCCAAGCACAGATAGAGCTCACAGGAGATTAAAATGGACCACATTCGAACCATTCCAAGTTTCCAACGAAAATTGCTGCCAAAACAAGTACAGCAGATCCAAGCTGCCCATCTCACAGCAGTAATTTCGTCAAAAGAGCTGAAAGCATGGTGACTCAGTTAGATTCTGCAGCAATTTGCCTTACTGTATTCAAATTTGACATGGTATGAGGCTAGTATGAGCATTGGCGCTGGGTAGCGTGTTTCAAAACATGCTTAACCAGAACCTTGTTTTCCCCCACAGCTAATCAAACCTGAGCTTTCTCACGTGTTTTCAACACACAGATAAACATACAAACAAACAGACATCTGCAGATATTTCAACCAGTATAAAATTACAAGATCCCTTTCATATCCAATTATGCAGATTAATCTGGATCAGAATTTGAAAAGGAAACCAAGGCATGTATAATTTTGAGAGTTAAGGGGGAGCGTAGTGAATAGGGGTGCGGGTGAGATGCGGCAACGGGAATTCAATTCTTTTACTGAACTAAAATTTCTGTAGTATATTTGCACACCATCTCAAAGATTAATTCCATGAAATCAAAATAAAAATGTTATAATTTGATGCAGAGATAAATAGCGATGTGCGAAATATTATTTTGTAGCAGTCCCGAGGTCAAGCTTTACACGCATGTTCTTCGGTAGTTCAGCGTCAAAATAGTTATTGATTTATTTTGATTGTTGCCTTGGTAGGATTACATTGCTGTTAAGGAAAACAATGCCGTCTACCTTCCCCATACCGCTGGGCGTTACGCCGCAAAGCGATTCAGGAAGGCACAAGTAAGTGTCTAGCACTGACATCATGCGTTACTCATTTTGTTTTGTTATATTCGTTCAGTGAATAGTGATTGCTTCAGTGATCCTAACTTCTGGATTGAAATATACAACACAGGAGTACAATTCATATAACAGTACTCTGTATCCACAGCAGAGTCAAGTGCAAATATTATGAAATAAACTTAGTATAATAATTCCTTGCAGCCTGACGCTTCCTGCAACCCATTCGTTGTTTAATTGATTGCAGAACAGTTTTTAATAAGGAATATATTGTTTGGTGCTTGATCTTGTTGGTGTTTCTCTCTTATCAACGATGATGCTTTCTTAAATGGTAGATTATCGAATTTGGAAAACAAAGCGACGACTGCGACCAAATAACAACAAACTGCCGCAAAGGCTGCTGGTCAATATTGCTCTGTGATAAACACGACAGAAGAACACAATAGAAAATGTTAACTAGTTGGACTATACATTTTGTACATTTTGTGTTTTGGTCAAACCTTTCTCCTGATGCATTGGGATTTTATTTTTTATTGTCATAGCAAGGAATGAAATCAATTATGCTTTTTGGTGATTATCATTGTGACTATTGTTGTTCGTAGTGCCCAATCGTGGAGCGTCTCACCAACTCAATGATGATGCACGGAAGGAACAATGGCAAGAAGTTGATGACTGTCCGCATTGTCAAACACGCCTTTGAAATCATTCATTTGCTGACTGGAGAGGTACAATACACTGCTGCTGCACATGTTCCAGGGGATCTTCCATCTGCCTAATGGCTATTAACCCTTGTCCTGACCATAAAACTAGTTAGATGAAGCCTTGAAGTCGCTTTGTAGATTGCTGATTGGTTGATCCGTAGGGTCTATCTGATGGTTATATGTTGCTACTTTTGACTTGTTTTGAAAACGTGTATACATGTCAACAGTAGGACAAGGGTTACATATTTCGTTACAGAAATGGATAAAGCTAAGTGTAGAGTTTCAAACAGTGTCATAGACTCATCGTATTGTTTTGATTTGTCCAACAGAACCCACTGCAAGTGTTGGTGGATGCCATCGTAAACAGTGGACCACGTGAGGATTCTACGCGTATTGGTCGTGCCGGAACCGTCCGTCGCCAGGCTGTTGATGTTGCTCCATTGAGACGTGTCAACCAGGCAATTTGGTTGCTCTGCACTGGCGCCAGAGAGGCATCTTTCCGCAACATCAAATCTATTGCCGAATGTCTTGCCGATGAATTGATCAATGCATCAAAGGTAAACGCGTAATCAATGAAACTGCAGTATTCGAAACCTTGCTTAAAATCTTATAGTCGAATCTTTTGATGGTTCAAAAGGGCTTGAAGAATACTTTGTCAAAAGTCTTGAATTCTTGTTTTGCATAACCATAGCATTTGCTAATTTTGCTTGTTTTAATTCCTGTTTATCGATACCGACATCAGTTTGGTGAAGCAAAATAAGATTTCTTTCAAGTGTTTTGTCTTTTTCCAAAACGTATTTAAAAATGTGCCACATCAATGGAAGGTCCTAAAACTTTCAACTCATTGATCAAAAATCCGTTTCTTGACATTGAAGCTGATCCACATTTGCAATAACATTATATTTTGATATTCATGTCCATGAAGTTACATCAGAAAGATTACCTCATCGTGCTAGGTTGATGGGTTATTTTAGAAACAGGGTAATGAATAGTGAATAGGGGCTTCAAATCTGCCTTAGATACCACAGTTTGTAAGAGACTGCAACAGTCCATTCCATTGGTTTTATTAAGCAAGGTCTTCCTAACGAAGGGCGTGTTTATGAGACATGCCAGCCCGGTGCCTCGTGATGAGCTACTATTTTGTATTGGGGTGGTCAAGCAAAATAAGTAACGACACTGTAATAATTGTTGCTTTGATTAGGACATCCATGTTTACATTATTTGATGTTGTCTTTTCAGGGTTCATCCAATTCCTATGCCATCAAGAAGAAGGACGAACTGGAACGTGTTGCCAAATCCAACCGTTAAGAAATACCATGTGAACATCTTCATCTTGTTGTGAGCTTGAGTAAAACACAGTGAATAATGTATGCATGATGTGGTTGTGCATTCCAAAGTCTCTTCTCTTCTGTCACTTTCTTGATCAAATGCATCGCCATACCATATGCGAGATTGTTTGGTCGGTCTGGTTTAGGGCTAGTACGTGTAGCCGCCAGTCAGAAGTCCCAGGTTTGACTCCTGGCCTGGCCAATACGCATTCGTTATTTCTTATGTGATTTTAATTGTCAAGGGCCCAAGGGAGACAAGCCATTGGCTTATTGGGCTACCCTCGTTAAATAAAGTGACACTTACATTTATTTATTTATTTATTTATTTACATACAGTGTAACTCGGTTAATATCGCACCCTCCGGAAAAATGTAAAACGTGATATTATCCGTGAGTCGTGACAATAACCGAGTCTCATAGATATCACATATATCCGAGTCGTTACAATAACCGAGGGCCATAGAACAGCAAACTCTGTATCAACACCAAACAGAGCTATTATGTAGAGATTTTAGCAACACAAGACTCATTTTCTTTGATTTGTTACGCTCAGTCAGGCAAACACAATGAAAAACACTTCATCAACGTTTCCTTGCACGACAATTACGGCGCCTATAAATACAAGTAAGGCAGCCAAATCACGGAAAGCGTGACAATAAGCGAGTGTAAACATAAATATCCGTGATAATAACCGAGACAATATCCTAGGTGATATTAACCGAGTAGAATAAGAGAAAAGCTTAGGGACTGGCAAGTGGAATTTCACTTTCCGTGACAATAACCGAGACGTGATAATGTCCGAGGTGATATTAACCGAGTTATACTGTACCTAAATTGCATTTGGGTTGCGTCTTCCTTCTTGGATCTAGACTGATTTGATTGATGTGCCCTTGGAGACATACAGTAGACCAGGTCGACAAAATGCATCGTTAATTAAATGTGTGTTTTACGTAGTTTCTTAAATGAGTGTTTACAGAAATGCAATCCTTATCAGAAGAATGCTACTGTCTGACAGGGAGTGATTTTAGTCTCGAAATTTCGCACTATAAATATTTATAACATTCAGAAACAGCGTAGTAGTCCTACAAGTAAATCAACAAACAAACGAGTGGTAGTTAATAGTACAATAAATAATGTTATCCTCAAATTCCAACTAATGAAGCTATTTCAGCGTCTGCCAAATTTATAGGGTGAGATACTGTGTGGAGAGATCTTGATCCATGAAGGCATAGACTGCTGAGAGAATCAGTGAAAACGACAGAAATCAGTGGCTACAGAAACTACATACAGTGCTATGATTAAATCCTTTTTAATAAGTTATGCCTTGAAATAAAATGCCCTGGGCATGAATTAATTAATTTGACTACTTAATTCCATTCTATTTATTGCCATTATGAGGATGAAATGCAATCAGTGATGCGTATCTTGATGGTGTGGTGTAATTCATCTTAGTTGACTCTGAGATGTTTCTTATTTTTATTTTGGAATGTGCAATCAATTGTGGATCCACAAAGTTAAAGAATGAACATGTATTAGAAAATTAATACTGCCAAATATTGTTAATTGTTAATTTAAGGTATTGTCATTTATGTATAACAATTCTGGTATTTAAAACTGTTTTCTTCCTTAATTCAGAGCAAAATTTGGCAACTTTGTATTTGATTGTTAACTTTCGCTGCCTTTTGAAGACTCCATCAAATGGCCGTAATTGTGGCGTAAGTAAAGAGTGTGATACACAAGACCACTTTACATAAATACAGGGTGTGGTCACAACTTTATATACCGCCAAACCTACATTAGCGGTCACCTCTATAGAGCGGCCACCTGCGTATAAAGGCCACTCTTCATAAACCCCAAAATGACACTTTCTATATAAATCAACAGGAAGCAGAGGCTACACACAGTAGAGGTTGGTTCGTTAATAATAATTATTCCAGACTGAAGACTCCTTAGTTACGTATACCAAATAAGTGAATGGCATATTGTATGTGAGTTTTGTTCACCCAACGTTCTTTTCACTGGACAGAAAAGCAACCTGTCTATAAAGGTCATTTCCCAAAGGTGACCATTATAGACAGGTTTCATTGCAGTGGTGTAAATCCAAGTGGTCGTTACATACAGGGTGGAAAGAAGGGCTGTTTCGAGATCAGCCATGAAGAATTTACAAGGGCTCACAAGGATTTGAAAGCAATCCAAATGGGCTTAAGACTTACCATGACACTTGTGGGGTCGTGTATAACGGAGAAGCCCGCTTATAGTTGTATAATCTCATATTGCAAGAAACTGAATTGTAATCTTATGGATGAAAGCGATTAGAAGCAGATCATGTACGCTGCATCATCATGAATGCCATTCCAAGAGGAAATAATCTGGAGGGTTTTAGATTTAAATTAGGCTAGTTAATATTTTATTTAATGTAGACGTAACTCTGTACTATATTATGTTTGAACAATAAATCATGTCTATTTCAAATTTTCAATACGATTAAAAATGCAGATCATTGATTTATGTTCATAAATCAAGAATAATAAATTGAAATGTAGTCCAACTTGAGAGTATTAATTGTCACAGTTATCTCGAAAACTTCTAGCAAATATGCAACCGAAGCCAGTTGTGCACATGCGCAATGGTTAGGCATATTCTCGTTTGGAAGTGATTATCTGAAGTAGTTCTATGGCTGTAGATTGCGAAATCTGCTCCGATAATTTATTGTATAAAGTTAAATATGGAATGTGGAAGCATTTGATATCCATAGCAACCAATCCAACCATAACCTTGGCAACTATCATTATAATGATAATAATACAGAACTTTATAAAACCGTCACTGAAACTATCAATATTCTAAAGCGCTTTCAAGCACCGTGGCCCAACCTTATCGTTGTTACCGGGGAAACAAATCTGTGAGTCTGTACGCAGGCCAGAACGCCGCCAGCATTATAGGGACACTGTCCACTGGATATCGTCTGGCTATTTTTAGGTGTAAATATCAAATTATAAATATTGTAGTAATTAATTTTGATAGTCGTAAGAATAGGCTTGGAGTACATATAGCGGATAATTTTTTATTTCGCTTCCCAGCGAATAGCAATAACTTAACGATTTCATGAGTCGAATAGTGGCGTTTTTGTAGATTTCAGTCGACTGGTGTCAGGGTTTGGAATGCACTACCCTGCCTGCTTAAAAAATCTGTAAATATTGCCAATTTCAAATTTGATTGTAAACAACATAATTATTGTAAATAATGTACTACAAATCTTCAAGATTGTTTATTGCTGTATAATAGAATGTTAATTATTTGTTTATATTATATTGTTCTGCTCCATGAAAAAAGTTACAGTGTAACTTAATGGATTCTTCAAAATACAGTCACACGCACACATACTACACACACGGATTTTCCATGTAGCAAGCTCTCTTGCGGAAATGACATTGGTTCTGTTTCACGCCTATTTTGACCACCAAATCGCAATATTTTTGACGTTCAAGGCATTATAAATGTCACTAAATCTTATTCAAATTGAAAATTCTCTTTGCAGAAGGTGTTTCTTGATCATACTTATCTGCTCACGAAATAAAACATTGATATTTTGGTTGATCTTTATTTGTTCAAAATAATAATAAGAATCTCTAATGCAATATAATTAAGTTCCCTATAATTGATAACTACGTAAAAGTACTTTATAAATATTTACAAAAATCAACATTTAATTCATTTAACATACAATTTACCTGATCGACAATCATACTGTGTGAAGTGGTTTGTTTAGTTATTTCATCATAGTCAGCTTATATTATTATCTACGTTTGAACTATAATAGAGAATATCAAAATTAACTTTTTACATTAAAGCATGTACAAGTACTGTCTTAAAAGTTTATCGCACTGTTCCATGGCTACTCAGTCCAATCCGCCATGCGCAGTCCCACTGCATGTCTGTATAATACAGTAAGTGAGTTGACCTCTGCCACGGGTGAAGACGCCAGGAAAATGCTTTGTTTGCAACGCAATCAGCCGTACTCTTTTCATTGATGGTCAATTTCCATGACTGTTCTTGGCTGTCAAAAGTGTNACATCCATCCAAATGCGAAGCAACGACGCTGGACGCAGCTGCGTTAGCAGCGCGGACCAGCTAGTGTCTGTATAATACAGTAAGTGATTTGACCTCTGCCACGGGTGAAGACGCCAGGAAAATGCTTTGTTTGCTACGCAATCAGCCGTACTCTTTTCATTGATGGTCAATTTCCATGACTGTTCTTGGCTGTCAAAAGTGTAGATTTTAGCTCAAAGTCACGTGCCTAAAACACGTGCATCCCGTCATGCATTGGGACTGCGCTTGGTCCATTGTTTAATTATCCAAGGTTTGATGAAGAAAGGTATGGTCTAGCGGGCTAGGAAGTTATACCAATGCAGAGCTGGTAAAATAAAGCTAGTTTCCAAGAGATGGCTAATCTCGAACAATTCATCCAAAGACATTTGACAATTCTCAGAACTTTCGTTTCCATGGCGTCACTTTTCCAAGGCTGACCCCTGTCGTATTCCAATGTAATGAAGCACGCATGCGTGTGCAAGAATCACGTGACTACTTGTATGATATGAGTGGAAAGGATATTGATGAAATACTCTCAATGCACAGTTCTCGGAGGTTGTCTTGTGTGTTGCCTTGACTCAACTTCATATCAATAATGACAAACCCTGTCCCTATTGAGGTTATTATGGTATCATGTTTATTGTTATTGTTATCTCGTTGTTCCTCTGAACACAACAACCCCCTAACAATGTTGTCTTTAGTTATCTGTTTGCTCCCTATACAGTCCTCAGTCACGAGAAGAGATAGCGTATTGGTGCAGATAGTGTTTTGTGTTGCTCTCCTCGCTTCATATGCAGGGCCCTCGCGTCAAACTCAGAGTCACGGAAATAATTGCCTCTTCTTTGAGCTAGTAATTTTATTCAATGCTCTGCGCATGTGCATCGAGCACTTTATATTACAGTGTAAGCAGATGCTAGCTTCATGCTACACTACACTCTACTGTTACAGTATAGATATATTATAATTTATTGGCTCAAGGTTAACTCCATTACTCCGATTTTCACACAAGGGCGTTCATCAGACGACTGAAATACAATTACTTCATCATCATCATCATTTTTATTTCTTTAAACTCGCATTCTACTACGGGAGCTGTATACAGTAATGTAGTTGCCATTATGGCACGTTTTACAAAATGGCGTGGAATACTCATATTTGTTACTTGTCTTTTATTTATTCAATTTTATTTTATATTTTATTATAATTACTTACAACTGTGACCTTAGGGACCGCTCATTATTAATGCCCCGGGTTAGTACCGAACAGAAGAGGGGTGGGTAACTTATATTTTGGTAACACCGAAGGTTGGGTAATTTAATGCACAGTGATAACAATTTTTAATACCGGTAGATTATCTGTTGTTCTGTCCACATTTGTTATATATGATGTCAACTTTTAGAGATTGGGTAATTTTTTTCTTAGCTACCTGAAGGTTGGTTAAAATAGAAAAAAATGAAACTTTTTGCTTCTCTTCGGTACCAACCCCATGGGCATAAATAATGAGCGGCCCCTCAACGCTGGGAAAGGGTGGCATTGGTCTATAATTGTGAGGTTTTGCTGATAGACCACTCGAATGAATAATTAAAAAATAAACTATGAGGCTTACCTCATGGAGCATAAAGCCTTTAAAACAAATTTGTAACTACCACAACGAAATGGTTTATGGCAGCCTCCAAACTAGACTTGAGGAAATGTTTTCCATATGTTCTAATTTGCTGCCAAAAATATCAAATTCAGTTCAAGGTAATCACGATGTGATTTCCGAATGTTCACTTGATATTCCGATAGTTAAATAAAACATTTATGACTATTTATAACGATTTTAATGATAATTACCAATTAGTCCCTGCCAATTTGGTGTTTTTAATATTATTTTTAGCAAGGCCTTTGACATTGTTTTGTATATCAAAGTGCTTGAGAAACTGTAGAGTCCAAACTTTCATGGTTTACATTGTTTCTGGCAGGCCCTTCATAACCGTTGTCAATTTTGTTTAGTGCAGTTCCAATGCATGTGGGTATATAAGTGAATTGATCTTTGCCATAGGGGATGAAACCAGGAAATTGCCTTTTCAAAACGCATTCAATCGTACTTTTATCTATGATGGTCAATTTCAATCATTGTTCTGGCTGCAAAATTGTCGGTTTCCGCTCAAAATCACTCGATTCAAATGAACCGCTGCTGAATACAATCGAAACACATCCTGTTTCAAATGACTGGCAGCTCCTAGCTCTGCTTTGCTTGGAAATGTTGACATTTCACAAGATTCGACAAGGCAAAAACTTTATCTTGGACACCGTTTGGGCGTATACTTGCGCTATTCAACTTGATTGGTTGATTAAGCAATTACCTCATGTAATTAACTCGTGCATGGTACGCTGGTTAATTAGCTACATACAATTGTTTTGTTTCTTTACATTACCTAAATGATGCATTTATATTTTAACTACATTTTTCTAATTTCTCTATTGACTTGAGAACGGTGCAAGTAGAGGCTGAAACATTGTCCAAAATAAAGTTTCTTGCCTTTTTGACATATCTCGTGAAATCTGTTTCTTTGATGACTTTAACCAGAGTTTTAGCGTTCCAAGACTTTATTTCTCTTGGCTAATCATGCATTGAAAATGTAGATGAAATCGGTGAACTTGTCACTGTCTCGTTAGATATGAAGCAATCTACCCTTTTTTCTTTCTTTTCTGCCCCTTGTACATGTTTGGTTTCTAAGGTACTTTCACATCTTACTCAACTTTTAAATGTCATTCAATATCTCGCATAACAAATGGGTAAGTTATTTCTTTACGAGTTGAAACAGCAAGCTTCGACAATGACAAATGCTCAAAGAATAATGCCATCACCTCACAAATTAGCCTAAACATGGTGAGGACAACGCAACACGACCCCCAGCAGAGTGTTTGGTCAAGGCCAAAATCAGCCATTTTTCGATCAGTTCTGTTACATAATCCGTATTTTCTCTGTGGAATGGGCTCGCAGATACTGGCGTCAGTCAGTTTCTGGTAGAATAATCTATGTTATAGCTTATTTTCATATGATTTGCTTATGGATTGGATGTAAAAAGTCAGAGCCGTTTTCAAGGTCTTCAAGACCCAGTCGCATGACTGGAGCCCGCTAAGCATTCGGTCGATTGAACCGCCCTCTGCCATCTTAAACTCCCCCGAGGGCTAAGAAGGCCATGCATTGATTAATAGCGTAAAGACTTTGAAAAAGATCTTTATTTTACAATTGACTTTACAAAATGATAGGTCCTACCCGAAGATAATCTTCAGACAATCGTTCCTTTGAGTGCACTGACAAGGACAGCACAATTCAACAGAGGGGAAGCCGCAGCCCACAATTCATAACTAACGACGTCGCAAAGTCTAGCTTCTGCACACAAATCATGCAGCCACACTTCTGGCATTCATCTCCAAGCAGCGTCAAATATAGCAACAAATAGTTCTACTGTGCCGCTGTTTATTTCCCACAGAAATAGAAAGAACCTCCCCACAATGGTTCTACGCCAATTGAATAAAAATAGCTGCCTGCTAGCCGATGAGCTGAGCTTCTGAGTTATTTTCCATTCCGTTATAAATGTTTCTTCATCTTACGATCTGTGTCACATACTACAATCCATAAGCAGTTATGGCGATTAGTTGAAATAATAAATAAAATGCAATGTTATATTTGAAGATCGCAGCAACATTTGCTAAGAAGACACACATATTTACATGATTGACCAATCGGTTTCTGTTCAGCAAACTGTTTAATTCTGAGACGGGGTAGCTGGTCCTTGTGAGTTCGGGGAGCGGAAGTTACAGACCCCCACGTACCCCTTTTAAACAGGGCGTGGTCCTTCATCTATGCAAGACTACATTCATCAAATAGTTTGAGCTAATAAAATAAAAAGAACATTGAAATAGCAAGTTACAGGATACACCCAGTAAACAATTAAAACAGAATCAATAATACAATGGGTTGCCATTCGTTCAAAAAGAATAAACTGTTTTATTAAGTGGACAACAAAAAAATAATTGTGATTATTACGTTTGATGAACACACAATGGTACTGTACCGAACACGAAGAAAATTGGTTTTTAATTTGATAAAGCTAAAGTTGCTTAACAAAATTGTCCAATTACGGGCAGGTAGCCATTGCAGCTTGCAATCAAATGGCTAAAAGTCGTGATTATTTGCAGATGACTCCTAGAACGATTGCGGGTCTTCTTTCTGGTGTAGCTAACATGCCTGAAACTGCTGTTATCTTGTATATGAGTCATATACAGCTGTATATGACTCACTTATACATCTGTTTAGTTAAGTACTACGTTATTAGCACCTTGGATGGTTTGAAATGAGAGCAGGCTAAAAAAGTAAAGCCAATCAGCTATTTATAGAGTGTACTGCATGCAGTGAAGCGGCCTTTATATGCTCGTACATGTCTGGGCTGGTTTAATTGATGGAACAACCAATCATTGGCCCATAATCAGCTGAGCGCTGTGAATTCAACAAGTAATTGTTTCACAGTGATTAAAGCACAAAATTATGATCATACGTTACGATTAACTCTTTAATTCAGTTCTAGCTCAATTACAACTTCATTGAAAACAACCTCACACATCTACTTGCTCTGTTGCAACATAATTACTCGAGCATGCAAATGCTTGTTACCGCTTGTACACGCAATCCTGTGTCTCCTTCATGCCGCCTTCCTCTCGAACAAAACATATGGATAGTTTTTTATCGCTCCTTGCATACCAAGGTTTTTTATTTTATTTTATTTTATTTGATTTATTTGCCATAAACATGACAGGCAAACACAGGAACTATTCGAGTAGTCCACTTACATGCAGCCTTATAACATTTACAAAACTGTAATAACAACGCGTTATCTAAATTATACTTGAAACTAGCCACGGATTTTGAAATTACAACTTCCTCCGATAGTAAATTCCACATTGGCGTAACACGGTTAAAATTCACATTTAACACAGTTATAGTTAGACACAGGACCATACTGAACTTTCAAAGAAGGTGTTGCAAACCTTATCAAGGTTAACTACAATGAAAGACTCACCTCGCTGGACCTGTAATCGCTCGAGTTGAGGAGAGTACAGAATGACCTTATCATGATGTATAAAATTGTCCACAACTTGGTTGATCTACCGCTAGAATCCCTCTGTGGACTGGACAATAGCAAATACGCCCTCCGAGGAAACTCGTTGAGGTTGAAAATACCTGGCATTTGCAAACTCACCTCCTCCCAGCATCAATTTGTACACAGAGTTGTCCCATGGTGGAACGCCCTTCCCGAACAATTTGTGACAGAAAAGTCATTGTATAAATTTAGACGGATAATGAGGAACACAAATCCTTCTAAAAATTGCCTTGTATATAGATAAAATGCCGCTAGCTGGCTTCAGCGCTGTCAAACAAGTGACTGTACTTGTATTTAGGCTTTACGTAAGCGGAAATGCAAATTTCCCTGGAATTGCCTGTTCTTAGAACAAATAAACATACATACATACATACAAACCAACTCAAGGTGCTAGCAGAGTACTTAACTAGTGTAAATTAATCACATACAGCTACACCATGATATTCGATGATGATATAGATCAACATTGCAAGCAATATAATTGCATCATATGATTCTTTCTTTATGAATTTATTTTGTAATTCTATTTATATTAACGGCTTGTTCATCAGCATGTTGTAGTAGATTACAATTAAGTATTAAAGCAGAAATTGTGATCCAGTAAATGTTTTAATTTCATATCAAAGAAATTGTCATGTAATTTGAATAATATCTTGAAATTTTAAGTTGGAATAATTTCACGAAAAATGAGTCGCATTCTTTGAGACTGTTATATCAAACACACTCATTGAATTTTGATGGCTTGTGCTTTCGATCGAAGCGAATCCTATTTTCAGGTCCGCTACAGACATAATATTCCTTGTAAAATGCTTTGTTCAATTTTACCGAGTTCTTTCATCAAATAATAAGTTTTTGTAGATCTCATAATCTGTCGATCAAGATTAGTTTCAAAGTTGAAAGGTCTTTTCTCCGCCGAAGGAAAATATATTTTCAATACCTCTTGGTTGGGAAATCGCAAAGCAACAGTTGATTTAGCGTGTAATTGTCTCAAAGATTGTTATTCATTCTTAGAAAACATACATACCGCAGGAAGCTGATATCAAAACAAACACCAGCTATGTCTCAACAAACGATTCGCGAGGCATTTCAACCTTCTGCAACGCATTTTCAAATTATCAAAAGCAAAGTCACAAGTGACAGTAATAATTATATTTTATGCAAAAAATTGATCGAATAATGCTTATTTCAAACGCTAATACAGGTGAGAAAATCGTATTTAGTGTGTTGGAATGAATGAGTTAGCCATATGGATCATATAAGCAACGGAAGCGACTGAGTTTTTACCCCTGGTTGAAGCAACCCCAGCACGACATCCCCGGGGCGATTAAACATAGAAATTGAAACAAATCGTCATGACTTAAGCTGTTGGCGATTGTTTTGATTGGTTGAGCTGTCTCATTCTTGAACAATCACTCACTGTGTCCGTTTGGCCTACTTAGTCAAAGCCGCTTTTTAGCAGACTTGGAATGCATGCCGACTGTCTTTGAAGGCCCCAGTCACACAGTGCCCTTCTGAGTACTGGCTTGCTGACATTAAAGAACCGTGGAGATCTGTGCTAAAATGCAACGAAACACGGCCACTGGAGTTCTTTTCTTCGTTTCGTTTGTATTGATTCTAGCAGTCTCTGCCCTACCACCGCAATATTCCCCCAGCTCAGGGTAAGTTACTTTGCATACCAACATCATCATTTTCTTGGTAGAATTTCCATTATGATGGTTAAATTATTCAAAGAAGGCTGCATCATCGATAATATAAAGAGACCTCGTGTTTAACTTTTGTCACGCCAAGTTAGCAAGGCCAACTGTGGTGAAGAGGAGAGAGCCTGGCAGTGCCACTGGGTTTTGTTTTTCTTCACAGTGAAGCACTATTTCTTTCAATCAATTTATTATCTTCATGTTGTTGTCATTTCAGACGACATGTCTGCGGCGTTGAAAGATTCTCAGACGGTGGTCCGGTCGAGCGGTCTTATTGCATTCCCCAATTCCAATCTTACGTGCGTTTGTGTGAACCGTATGACTTAACAAGCGGTTATTGTACAGGTTACAGGTGAGACCAGCATATGACCACTTTGTATGTTACGTCAAAAGTAATTCTTGTACTTCAATGTTAGGTCAAGATATTCTGCAATTCATCACAACAAAACTCAAGACATTACCAACGCCCTTGTGTCAAATTATATCCCTGATGTTCACTGAGTGAATGGGGAGATATGGTCAAATGATATTTAAGTAGCAACTGTGATTTGACATTACTTTAAAACAGCAACAAATACATGCTGCGTATGAATTTAAAGGATGTCTGAAAAAGCTGTAATTAAGAATCAACGAACAGGCTTCAAGTGACTCTTCTCCAGCGTTAGAAATGTTGCGGTCTACAATAAAAGACATCGGGTCCTAGATGTGATC
>OFHS01000616.1:0-22580 GCA_900245855.1 Calvadosia cruxmelitensis
TTGTTGCGCAATACATGTAAATTAGCGTTTTCGTGATGTAGGATTTTGATATTATATTCATTACATTGTTGTCAATCAAGCTACACGCACAGCTCTTCACAGTCAAACCTGTATTAGCAGCCACCTCTATAGAGCAGCCACCTGTGTATAAAGGCCACTCTTCGTAACCCAAAAATAATATTTTCTCTAGAAATCAACCTTGACAGAAAGGCTACCTGTCTATAGAGGCCATTTTTCAGGTCCCAGGGGTGACCGTTATAGACAGGTTTCACTGTATGATCTATCTGTCTATCTATCTAATTCTGGTTGTTCACATGAACGGTACTGTGAAAAAAAATTATTGAATATCTACTCAATTTCTGTGATGTACGACTTGATCCAAGTCCATGAACGAATGAAGAATACTTTTGCTCTTGCATCCTTCACAAGATATCCAGGAGCAGAGCACTCGACACTGGGGAGTTCTCAAACAGTAGAACAATTAAAAAATATAGGCATACCTCAGGCTCTGCCCCCTACCCTGCGAGTGGTCAGCAACCATATATCGACAAGCGCTGTGTCACACTTTGAAGTTGGACCCTTTATACTTTTAGGGATGGTATCACCGCTGCATCTGATGTTGTTGATTGAAATTGTTCACATCTGATTTTATTTTGTATGTGCAGGAATTTGTACTGAAGGTGAAATGGATCAGAGGACCTGAGATTACAGTCTATCGGCCACATAGCATGTTTTTTGACTTTCAGGTAAGCATATGAATGCTACAGTACACATTATCTACGCGGAGAGAGTTTTCGAATGCAAAATGTTAATGTTTATGTAGGTTAATTTATACTGATTCCACTCATCAAGTCATCATCATCATCATCATCATCATCATTTATTAACCCTTGTCCTGCTATTGACGTGTATACACGCTTTCAAAACAATTCAGAAGTAGTAACATATAACCAATCACATCGTTAGTCCCTAGCGATCAACCAATCAGCAATCAATAAAGCGACTTCACGTCTTCATGTAACTGGTTTTATGAGCAGGACAAGGGTTAAGAAAATTAAATGAGCGATATGGATTTTTCACAAAGCTGATTACTGATTACTTCCTGTACTGATTCTGCTAAATCGCCTTGCTTACAGTTCCAACTCATTTAAATAGTATCCCACGTTTTAGCTGCAACCGCAAAGCGATATTAACGGATCACAAATGTTTGTATAGAATCACAAGCGTTTCAAACTCGTACTGATTTTCTACCGTGAATCGACCTGATATTGTGCTTATGTTTGCTGTAGGGAGTTGTTGCAGAAATGTTTGAAGAACGGCTGAAAATTACAGTACCACCCGTCCCAGGTTTGTATGCCATCATAGTGACGAGAAGTGAATATGTCGTGTATTGATACTGCCAAATTTATTGAGTAGTAAAATTTGTCGATACTCAAATGACCAAACTCAGCTCCAACTTTTTGATTCATGTATTTATTCATTTGTTTGTTCACGAAACTCATGTTTGCTTAAAATTATTGGAAGAATGTCATAAGCAAAGAATTATGCATGTAGATTGTAGAAGGCATTGTAGTACAGTGAAACCTGTCTATAATGGTCACCTTTGGGACCTGAGAAAAATAATGTGCATCTGCCTCCTTGTGCAGCAACGAAAAGCAAGATAAACTGGAAACCTTTGCTACATCGGCTGGTCGGGAGTTCCATTGATGAACTACGTGACATGCTAGTCATTACCGTGTAGTGATATAATTAATTGCAAATGATATTTTCTCGACAGTTGCCAAGTTTCATTGGCTTCTTCTTGGGAAGCTGGGAATAGAAAAAGAATGCCGTGCCATGGAAGACTTTTGTCAGGTAATTAATCTGATTGTAAGTGGTTGAGTGATCATCGTTTGTAAACAGCTCTTGTACTTGTACTGTGAACTAGTAAATCCATGTGAAAATCGTATGAATAACGGTATAAACATTGTGTGAAAGAGTACTTTTCACATGATTTTTCATTCATTTTTTAAATTCACATTATTTTCACATGAGTTCATCACCGTTTCAGTTCATGGTGGTAAGCGCTAATGACTGAAATCCGTTACGGTGATTTACACCTGATTTTGTAGTGTCAAGAGAGCAACGGGGATATTTTAACGAGGCTAATGAGATCCTTCAAATCAAGCAAAGATTCACTAAAAATTTTAAATTCATATGTATCTGTTCTGCACATACAGCATTAACTATGAACCGGAGCCGCATGAAATCCATGTGAAATCCATGTGAAAACTGTGTACAGTGCCCTTTTCACATTGTTTTTTGTTCTGTTTTCTAATTCACACGGTTTTACATGGTGTTTTTTCACGTAGTATTTCTTATTCACTTCGTTTTACGAAAGGGGCTTTGCATGTCACCTGATTTTCAAATGGTTTTCACACGTTTTAGATTGATAGTGACACTGGCTAAGTCTACTGTATTCAATTTACAACTACACCTGTCTTGCGTAAAACCCTTGGGACTATTAAAACGTAGACAGATGGTCTCTTTAGAGATTGCATTTTATTCCATTTTTCTTCTCTCAGAAAATCGTCAACCTTCCTTCGATGGTATCACAATCAAACATCGTCTTGCACTTTTTTGATGCGTGGGGAACGGACATACGCGTTGGAAACCAATTCACAGCAGACAACTTAGATTTGCCGGCAATTGGATCGTAAGTATCACAACGTATAATGTTTCTGTGTTCATTTGTTTGACAATCTCGCATTTTGCCAAATTAGAATAACTAAGTATAGCCCATTTGCATGCTGTGATGTACCGGTAGGTAAGATGTTTTTCTTTCTTATTGCTTTGAACTGAAATGGACAATTTTGACATCCAGTAGCAATGTTAATGATTATAGAATAGAGTACAGTCAAACCTGTATTAGCGACCATCTCTATAGAGCAGCCACCTGTGTATAAAGGCCACTTTTCATAAGCCCAAAATGATATTTTTTATAGAAATCAACCTGAACTGATTGACCACCTGTTTATAAGGTCATTTTTCTCAGGTCCCAAATGTGACCATTATAGACAGGTTTCACTGTACAGTTGAAAGGGAAAGCACTCTGAATGAAGAGCCATCAGTGTTAAAGTGGAATGCTTAATTTTCGAAGCTATTTTATCCAGTAGGCAATCAAATTACTTTGAAACCTGTCTAAAATGGTCACTTTTGGGACCTGAGAAAAATGACCTTTATAGACAGGTGGCCTTTCTGTCCAGGTTGATTTCTATAGAAAGTATCATTTTGGAGTTATGAAGAGTGGCCTTTATACACAGGTGGCTGCTCTATAGAGGTGGCCGCTACTGCAGGTTTGACTGTATGTGCTTTAGGCCCTCAGTCCTGATAGGCCTTTTTCAATGATATCGCCAAACATTCTAATGTGCAATATTTAGATTGTGTGAAGTGAAATCGCTTCATGATTGCCACTGAATTAATTCGTCCCACCTTGTTGGATGTAAACGTGAGCAATTTGTCTTCTGATGTGTCGAATAACAAAAATTTTACAAAATTTCAAACTTTTAGAATAAGCCCCCCTTAGCAACAGTGCTTTAGACCCTGTTTGCTGTTAAGAAGGCCCTGTCTGTGATTGCAAAACTTTATTTTCAACCTTTTTCAACAGCCCAGTTATTCAATCTCAAGAGAACCCTAATGGCGGATCAAATAGTGCAATTCACACTATTCCACCTGCTGGTAAATACCTTCTTTCTTGCTTTACATTATTTGCAAATGGTACCACGCCTGTGACTGAGAGAGTTGCTGTCCGGATGAGAGTGTTTGTATTGACCGTACGTGTATGGAGTCATTGGTTTTAAAGTGCAGCAGTACGGCCAATCTTATCAAAAACATTTCTTTTTAAATTACTTGACTAAGTCCCTCATATCAATGTGTATACTGCAGTGAGATCTTTCATCTTTTTGTAAAGTCAAATGCAGTAATTGGAGTACTTATCAAGAGGGCAATTTGTCCTTTTTCTGAAGAAGATTAAATTGCAATTTGGAATCTGTCAGTTATAGGGACTCTGCTTGCCCCCAAATGGTTTGTCTAGATACTCCTCTCAGTCCCCTAGGGCCTTATTTGTGCACCGGAACTAAATCTCAGAGAGTCAAGTCCCAAATAAAAGTTTTGCAATTTAATCCAGACTAGATGTTTAGTCTCGGACTATGCTTTTGTCCCAGTCCATGAATAAGGCCGTTGGAGCCTTTACATTTCACTAGAAACATTTGGGCAACAGGCTTGCCGAGATTACGTTTTCCCATAGTATTCTAGCTATCGTGTGGGCAAGATTCACTTTATCACACTTTTGCATTACATTACATAGATGATAGTTTTGTTGAAATTCAATTTGATTGTGCTTTGACATTTGTAAGCAGTAGGAATATATTTTTATTGAAATATTCTCTCAGACAGGGAACACCAATACCGCATAATTGCAGACTACGATGCAAACAGTGTTGGAGAATTATCCCTTGAAGAAAATAGCATTGTCACGGTGATTGAAAAGACAGAACGAGGTACAACGAAATTGATGTATAATAATTAATCATGTCACTTTGTTTAACGAGGTTTACGTCACTGGTTCAGTACGTGTGAGGAAAACAGAGATGACAACGCTGCGAATGGCTCCTTGCCAAGAACTTTGAGCACGTTTTGATGTCATGTCGATCCTAGATACAATACAGATCTCTGGCACACTTTTTCACATATTGTTTAAGAATTGCGTGCATTTTTCCTAGGTTGGTGGTTTATTTGCAATGATGTTGGCCGACAAGGTTGGGCACCAGCCACTTATCTTGAGCCATTAACAGGAGAAGTGGATGGTGGACCGGACGACTGGGTTGTGGTGACAGATTCGGATGACAGAGGCAAGTGTGGTGGCATGCAAATGTGCCTTTTTGTTACAGGCCTACTCATTAGGCTAGGCGTAAGCAGCACTGGGAATTGCAGACCTGGATACCATAATGTTGAAAATGCGATTCCTAGCTGAATGTTGTTAGTCTACTTTTTGGTAATATACTTTGTACTAATAACATCGTAGCCTTGTATGTACATTAACCTTGTAGTCAGGTCCATATGTTGTAGTGCGGGCGCGGCATAAATTCACCCCAGAGGTGCTTGAGAAGCGTGTGAGTGTAGTTTAAGCCGCGCTTGATTATCGCAGTGAATATCAAAACGAAGATGATTATTCAAATCCTGCTTGTCTGGCATGTCCTCATCGATTAGCAAAATTATTCAGCAGGGCCGTTTTATCCAGATCCGCACACAAAGTAGTTGCTTTAGGCCCTACGTCTGGATAAGCCCTTCTCAATAGCAGTTTCGAATATTGAAATGTATTGTACAGTGAAATCTGTCTATAATGGTCACCTTTGGGACTTGAAGAAAATGACCTTTATAGACAGGTGACCTTTCTGTCCAGGTTGATTTTTATAGAAGGTCTCATTTTGGGGTTATAAAAAGTGGCCTTTATACACAGGTGGCTGCTCTATAGAGGTGGCCGCTAATACAGGTTTGACTGTTTTTCGATTGTACAGAATGACTTTCACTTGATGTGAGCGGGATAAATTTGCTATGACATCTCAAATGCAATCTCAAAAGCAGAACTTCCAAGATTCAGGCTATTTAACCATCCAAGACAGGCTCTGTTACATAAAATGCTTTAAGCCTTTTTGACTCCTTAGGCGGCCACAATTATATAAAATTTTCTTCTTAGCTTGTTTTTTGTTGTTGTATGACTTTAATTGCTCTCCATTTAATTCTAGGTCAAATTTACACTACAATCATGCCATATTGTGCACAGAATCCTGATGAGCTGTCGTACAACTCTGAGATTGAAGTTGAAGTTATTGCAAAGAGTGATTATGGCTGGTGGAAAATCAGGTAATTGATGCGTTAAAAGGAATGAGATGTTTATGTTGAAATTTTTAAGGTTATGTTAGTGTTCAATAGTGTTACGTCATAGCTTGTACTTAGCCTCCGACGAGACCGCGTGTTAGATCAGAGTTCTCTGGAAGATGGCAGCCGCTTGACGTGTTTCAGTTTTTTTTATTGCTGTGTGCTTCAAGTATTTAGTACAATTTCCAACAGTTTAACTTCTGCCCTGCTCATAAAACTATTTAAATGAAGACTTAATGTCGCTTCATCAATTGGTTGCTTGCTAAGGACTAACTATCTGATTGGTTATGTGTTGCTACTTTTGACTTGTTTCGAAAACGTGTATACACGTCAATACAGTAGCAGGACAAGGGTTCATAGAATTGTATGTAAAGTAACCTCTGTTTCATATCAGCCTCGATTTCATTCTAAAAATAAGCATATGCAACAATTTTAAGGCCAGTGGTGTTGTGAGTCTTGAAGACAGATGATTTTCCTGTTATAAATCCTTTGCATTGTTTGATGACTTGCACAGATATCTTTGGGGATATAACAGACTAAGGACACGTAGCCTACTGGCAAGCGTGTGGTATGGGTTTCTGTTATGTCGCATTAAACCGGCCAGTTCTTAAATGATCATACCTTCCACTGCTATGCATTACTCTGTCCAGGGCTGTAAAGTAACTAGTTACTTTAGTAACTAGTTACCAGGAAAGTTACTTTTTGGGTAACTTGTTAAAGTAACTAATTACTTTTCACTGAAAATAACTTTTGTTGTAACTAGATACAATTTTTCAATGTAACTTGTAACTTTTCAAAGTTACATTTGTTTACGATTAGTTACTTTTCACTTCTAGACTATAGTTAATCGTGGGTACTGTTAAGATACAATAAGCTTCAAAGCATTCATGTATGCATGAAAAAATCCGAAGATGGTAAATTGGAATTTATTTAAAATACTAATGTTAATTATACCTTCTTTTCTTATGTTAACATCGATGAAAGTAACTTTGAAAGTAACTGTAACTAGTAACTTTTCCTGACAGGTAACTAGTAACTTTGAAAAGTTACTTTTAGAGAATAGTAACTTTGAAGAGTAACTTTTCATTTTCGAAATGAAGTAACTTTAACTGTAACTAGTTACTTTTAAAAGGTAACTTTTACAGCCCTGACTCTGTCTGACTCCGAGATTCCGAGTCTAATTCAATCCAATCTGATTTGCTGTCAAATTTGCAACTTTTGATCCTTCCAAAACGCAAATAAAATCCGTTTTGGATTTGCTCAAGTTTTTTGTATGGAATGGATTTCATTTACAGGTTATGCCTTAGGATTGCAAACAGTTCGAAGCCCAGTTCTAGTTTTAGCATGATCTGGCCTGGCGCACACAGCCACAGAAATCAACCTGTTGATAGCGGCCACCTGCTCTCAGAGGCCAGTTGGCAGTGATCGGATGGCAAAGCATTATTGTAACACTTCACAATACGTAACATTGGGAACATATTTGAATATATTCGGATCCAGAGTTAATGTCCTTGAAATTTTATAAATTACAACGAACCTGTACTATGTACCGAACGACTACCTGTGCTAAGAGACCACTTTTCATTGCTCTCTTGGGTGGTCGCTCAAGACAGGTTTGGTTATGTATTCGAGTTGTTTTTATATTTCGTGCTGCTTTTTTATTCTCTTAGGCACAACAACATGGTTGGTTTGACGCCAGCAACGAATTTGCAGTTGAAAGATGACGATTATCAAATGCCGATTGAATTTGGAAGGGTACGCCAAAATTTACAAATCTACAGTTTCAACAAAATTCTCTTCATCATCATCTTCGTTATGTATTCAGAGAATAAATAAACATTATCGGTACAGTGAAACCTTGTTTATAATGGTCACCTTTGGGACCTGAGAAAAGTGACTTTTATAGACAGGTGGCCTTTCTGTCCAGGTTGATTTCTGCAGAAAGTGTCATTTTCGGGTTATTAAGAATGGCCTTTATACACAGGTGGCTGCTCTATAGAAGTGACCGCTAATACAGGCTTGGCTGTACAAGATTAATAATGTATGCAAAGTTGGTCAAATTGCCATTACGAATTTCCGTTGATAAATGTTTTAAAGTGCAATTTTTTCCCGTTTCAGAAACTCTCCATTTCAAGCAACAGTGGCCTCTACGCCGTTATACGGAAGGCCCCTCCTCGAAGGTTTGTAGATATTGCGAAACGAAGTAGATTCTTTGACGAAGTTATTTTTCGATTTACTGGAACTGTTTAAAAATGTATCAAAGTAAATTGAACATCTTAAAAGGAACGCACAGATCTTGGATAAAGCCATTCAGCTGGAATAATTCCAAAACATCTTGAATAAATTAATGATTTGATTACACCAAAGATTAATTTCTTGAATACATCAAATATTTTTAACACAAAGACCTCGTACACTTTTTGTGAGAGATTTTTCCCTTCGGATCTATGTGTCCTGTCATATCTTAAAGTGTCCTGTCAAACCGTTATACTCGTGTGTGCTATTGTATGACAACGTCAAACGGTGTGACGGGCGACCTTATATGGTCATTGACGTGACTCGTTTGAGACTTTTGATTTGCGCGTTGGGTTGAAAAGATTCAACAAAATTCAAAACAAAGAATTCACATGTAGCAGGCTATATACATATAGATCTTACGGACAAGTGGCATAGTTAATACATCGGTAATTGTATACTTATTTGGCAATACGCATTAGAATGAGTAAATTATGTAAATAAAACTGTTCCAAATTAACGCGAGATCACTCCGATTTAAATTGGTTCTATGTTCTTGCCACTACGACACTCTCCGAAAGATTGTTCCTAACCTGTCATTCGGAAAAAGAAATATGGGTAATTTGAGGTATTTGTTCTTGACGACCGTATGCTTGGGTAAAATGAACTAAATTGAAACTTTTTGCTTCTTTTCGGTACCAACCCTAGGCATAAATGATGAGCGGTCTCTACTGTTCTTCTGTCTGACTGCAGTCGATTGATTTTGCATTTAGCTACAGACTTCCAATTATGCTATGAATTCGTTTGGTTTTGCTAGAAGGTCGCTTTTGAGTCCTTTGTCAATTTTCTAGAAAGGAACTTGAGCAGTTTCGAAAACAAGAATAGTATCTGTTCGGTAATCTCATCTGTTTGCTTCCTACTCTTTTTTCTGGTTGTTTAGGAGTCGAATGCCTTGGAGCGAATCCCGGGCTATTCTGTGCACTTTCCAATGCCCGTTTTCCCCCGGGGTTCCAATTTCATCGATAAGCTGTGCAATAGCAAAAATACTTTTGACGTAAAATATGTATCAATTTATTAAAATGAAAAAAAATCGGCAACTTTTGATCGAATTTCGACTAATTTTCGTCTTTAATTTTATTATTTTTTAAAGGATTTGGGATTTTTCTGAGCTGACAACTTGTGATAGTTTCAACTCAAAATAGATGTTGCGTTGTCATTCAGTTACCTCGGATGGGCACTCCTCGTCAAGGCGCAGCTGATCACACCCGAAACCTCCTGAAATTAATATTTAATCAGTTAATTATTTAGGACGCTGTGCTGCCTCCTTAATTATAATCTGGGAAAATCATTTCACATGTTCCCAGTTGTCGGTTCTGTTTCATCCCAACCGGTTGAGTTACCTTTCGCTTGCTACTCATCTAATTTTTGAGAGCATCATATACGGTTTTGGTTCTTGACGAAGCAAAGAATCATTTTATTGGAGCTGAATTTGATTTTCTTGCTTGGATTCAACGCTCATCAGTTTTAACGTGCCAAAGACCATCGCTGTCCGCCAACAAAAAGAACTCTTGGATTTCCCTTACAAGGCAATAGTTGATTTTTAACGAGATTCTCAACGTCAAGAAATGCGTCGGACGAAATGCAAGACTTTTTTTAAGTTGTTAAAACGGAAGGTTTCCTTCGGGTATTGTTTCTTTGATTTTGGGGATTTTTTCGTCATAGTTTTGAATGGTGTTGTTACTAGCTCTTGTTATTTCCCGACTGTCTTAACCCGCGCAGCGTTGGCTGAAAAAAGTTAATTTCTTTTCAATGAGATGCCGTTGTGACGCAGTAAAGCTCTGACGTCAAACATTAATATCGGCGATTGTTTGATGCAATGGAATTCCATGCATTTGTGGAGTAATTTCTCAGAATGCCGATTTTATTTTGCTGGCATCATGCATTTTCCGATGTTTTTTCTCGCTTGGTATACTATGTTCTTTCTTGTTTTTAGTTTATTTATTTTTTAACAAAAATGCGTACAATTCGTTGCTTTTGTTACTTCACCGCAAACAAGTGATTTTGTTTCGTTTTATTGTAGAGAATCGATCAAGCAATCGCAGTCTCGCAAGTCGACAAAGCGTCCAGCACGTTGTAAGACCTTCTTTGTTGCTCATGCTTTCAAATTCCCTTTCCTTGTTTTGCTCATAGTTGGAAATAATCGCATGATCTGTAATTTCTTGTGCGATTGTTTCTGTTCCGTGGAGGTCGTCTGATGCAGTTAAAACAAGTCAAACACGAAGCGAAGGCGTTTCGAAACACTGCAGTTTATGAAAACAGCTGTACTGACTAAAAACGTGTGTTATTTGGCTGCTCAGTTGTGTTTTTGTACGTGTCGACACGTTCGCCGGTTGGAATTTAATCACGTTGGACAACAAAGTGGCCACCCGGTTGGGACTGTCGGCATATTTTCATTAATTGAATAACTGGCGCTTGTTGTAAGCCACAGAACTCCTTACATCTTCCATAGTCTGGAGGACTTTCACAGAGATTGGCAAGAGCTTCTTACACTTTGTTGTTTCAAGCCCTGTTTATAAATTATGCTGACGAACAATTTATCGAGTAAGTTGGACGTTTCAAAATTGTCTTCTTTATTCTTGTACATTGTCTGAGCTTCTTGCGGATTTGTTGTTGCTTCGCTGATTAGTCGATAGTTTTAAGGTAATAAAACTTGCTGTTTACTTTCCAGTTGTTTACAGCGCAACGTCTTTTTCGGGTGGAAAATTCAGCTTCGAAGGTTAGTAAACGCAATGTTTTCGTGTGTGTCTTCGCCTCTTCGGCTAGCTAGATACTCTCGCCAGAAAAACATGGCTGTGCAACATGCAAGCGTTACTTTTGTCTTGAAAGTAACAACATTCTCTTTGAATTTTGGCTGATGTAAATTCAACCGCTTTCACCATTGATACTGAAACCACAACATTATCAAGTTTCGTTACGTTATCAAATCTTAAGATAGAAGGTTTCCAGGAATTTGTTGACAACCAAGAACCAGGAATCTGTTGTCGTTTTTGGAGCTGAGCCGGAGAATTTCTTCGCTCTTGTTAAGCCACCGTCAAGTTTTTATTTGGGTCTAATTTTTCTTGGACAGTAACGTCCGCGATTTTGAAAGTGAAAAACTTTCCCAGCATGTTTTATAATGCAAGGGGAAAACAATAATCTGTCTTTCGTCTTCCTAGCTTTTATTTTTGGCCCCATTTAAAAATGCTGTCCCTGAAACTTGTTAGTGTAAAATGTTTCATACAGTTGCCTCATCTAATAGAAATCTGGTTTATTAAAATTGCGACGTATATTGATAGCTAGTGGTTGTATTCCTGTCTTACAACTTAATTACCTCTTACACATATTTCCTCTCCGATGAAAATTATCTCGTTGAAAAATTCGTATCAAACTTTGATTTTTGTGTGAAGGATTGGAGGAGATTTGTCACTTAAAATAATAAGTTTTTGTAGAGCAACGTTTCGGCTTGCATCTTATGTTAATTCCGTTTTGAAATGATTATTAATTAAATGATAAGCTATTATTTAACTGGAATTGATTATAATAAGGTTATGGATTACTGACACAATTTATTCCAACCTCCGGACAATGACTAGAGGTCACGATAAGCATTTGCAGTTAAAAGCAAAAAAAAGAAGAGTTAAGAGTTTAAACCATTTCGTTGTGCACCCAAAGCTTTACCTGTAGCGTGTTATGAGGAAACTTTGCTTCTGCGACAATTTACACCTCGTTTTACTAGATGTGTTTTTCTCTTTTTGTCGATGTATTTAAGTTTTCAACTTTGAGTTTTAACAATGCGGACCCACCTCCAATGCCCAAAGGCTTCTCTGTTAATACGATTGCTTGGTTTTAGCTAGTTCTCCATGATTTCGCGGTGCCCTTGTTGCATATGCTCTGCCCTTTTACAGGCGCACAGATCTACTTTATAATTATATTTAGTAATCACGCAAACGGCCAGCGAAGGCCTCAGCTTTTCACCATTTAGCATGTGTTATTCTTGTTTCTTATCGCATGATTCGGTTTAGCTGCAGATTTCATATTTGATGTCTCTTTCAGATGACAAGTGCAGGACTTTTCCAACCGAAGTTGAAGTTGTCCCGAAGTAAGTAATTCACTGTGTTTTAACTGTTATGACAAGAAATAATTATGCTGATTTTATGCTGATTATTTATTCATATAATTACACATAAATTATTATTATTAATTATTATTTATTCATATATTTATATAATTATGCAGCCTAGCAGCCAATTGTAGGTTTGTCTTGGACTCTTGATTATCCTCCAGTCGTAAATATGACATCAGGCTCCTTCCATGCTGTTCCGAAGAACTAGAACTGCTTTGCTGGCTGGTCGTTTCCAACAGGTATTCCCTCCGCTTTACGATCGGTCGTGAAACGCGCGCTTTTGACCTTCGGCACGACCTCACATGATTGGTGTCAAACTAAATTGTGACCTTTTATAGACATATCCACGTGCTGCGCTTATCAATGCAGTGGCGAGACCTTTTGAAAGTACACGCCATTTTATAAAACGAACTCCAAAGGGTAGCTGTAATATACTACGTAAATATATTGATTGATTGATTGATTGATTGATTGATTGATTGATGGATCGATTGATTGATTAATTTATAGATTGATTGATTGATTGATTGATTGATTGATTGATTGATTGATTGATTGATTGATTGATTGATTGATTGATTGATTGATTGATACGCCACTCTTTTCGCTGTAGAGAAGAGACCTATATAATATAAGTTTTCATGTATGGCTCAATTTTGTTATTTTATTAACTTAAAATTGTGGCTATGATTTGTTCTAGAGTTTTCAACAGCGACGAACAAAATCGTCCGAATCCCGCCGCACAGCAACAGTCGTACGAAAACGTCGAACTGAAATCACCGACAACTCCAAGTTTTAATAATAACAGCACGGACATCGATGCTGCCGCGGCGCTCTTTCCGGCGAAAGGATTCGTAAGTTCCAAATGCTGCATAAATTATAGCGCATTTGAATAAGGATGCAATAATTATTTGAATTTATGCTAGGTTGTGACTTATGAGAAACCTGCCGTTGACTTTACGAGATCTGTAGAACTTTTATTTTATTCGTTGAACTTTTGCTGAAAAGGAGTAAGTATAATTTTAATTAATTAAGAACAAGCTGAGAACAACTTCAGGCCGAAATTGCTCTAAAATCAGAGCAGTAAACTTCGGTAAAATGTTGCTGGTTCTCAGAAGAGCAAATGTGAACTCAATTGGGAACAATTTTGCAGAATACAGAGCTCATGAGACGGGTTTAAATTGATTAAATTAAGTTTTCCGATCGATTTGTCCGCGATTTTAATCGTTTTTTTCTTCGTGTGTTGTCCTCCATAATTCGCAGACGAAGACTTGTTTCCCTTTACCTTCTTAAACATCCGTGTAAACTTCAAGAATTAGAAGACTGGGTCCCGTTTGTGCGCGTTCGTATTGTCTTAGAGCATTTCCGCTATAGACGCTATTTTGGCGTTGGTTTGCCCTGACAAAACGTACATCCCACTTCCTTGTAGATCGTTGCGTTTATGCTGTGATTTGACAATTGGTAATCAAGCAACGCAACTTCCTATACTCTATGTTGTATTCTTCGAAATGCGAAAAAACTCGTGTCCGGATTATACGAACTCGACTGACGTGTGCTCGACGATACGAATTTACGAATTTGCTATTCAATCAATTGTTTTTTTTCAAGTTTGTTGTGTTTCCAATGTAACGAAACCAATCACGTGCGACAATAGGTGATACCTGTACTTCAGCTAAAAGCTTCCTTCTAAAACCGAAGAAAAGTCTGTGATAATTTCCGTACTCTTTCAGTTTTGCCAAATGGTCACCGTTGCCTAATGAAAGCAGTTTGTTGTCTCACATTTCCTCAACAAAGTTGTGTTGAATATACATCTACAGTGGAATCCGCATAATTCGAAGTGTCAAGGGACCGTAAAAGTGCTTCGAATTATACGAACTTCGAATTAGGAATAATAAAAAAACAATCGACAAAAGACAAATGCCCGAGATCAAGGGACCGAGATCGTAGTTCAAAATAGATGAATATTCGAATTACAGGTCTTCGAATTAGGCGGATTCCACTGTAGTTGAGTTCTAATACTATAGTTTAGATATAAGCTTAATTTGTTGAACTATTAGTATCTCGTTTTTCTGTAGCCTGTGGATTTTTCCCCGCTTTTATGCTACAGTACAGTCAAACCTGTATTAGCGGCCACCTCTATAGAGCAACCACCTGTGTATAAAGACCACTTTTCATAACCCAAAAATGATACTTTCTATAGAAATCAACCTGGACAGAAAGGCCACCTGTCNCTATAAAGGTCATTTTCGTTGGGTCCCAAAGGTGACTACATGCAAGCCTGTATTAGCGGCCACCTCTATAGAGCAACCACCTGTGTATAAAGACCACTCTTCAGACCCAAAAATGATACTTTCTATAGAAATCAAGCTGGACAGAAAGGCCACCTGTCTATCAAAGTAATTTTTCTCAGGTCCAAGACGTGACCGTTATAGACAAGTTTTACTGTAATTGCATTTTCTTGGTACCTTTTGATCAATTAAGAACTCAAACTAAATTTAGCTTCGACACATGATAAGATCGATGTTTTCTTTCTTTCGTCCGAACAAAATTTTGAGAATCTTTTCGCTAAACCATTTCAATGTTTTTGCTATCGTCCTCCAGAAAAGATCTAATAAATCCATCAAAATTAAAATTAGTTCAGTTTAGGTTTCAACTTTTGTTTTGAAAAGTTCTAGTTGTGGTATTTTTGACTCACGGTTATTCAATTTGAAGGTACGTATCTCTCAAAATATTTGATTTCAGAGAGTTCTACTAAAAACCGAATTTCTGAGGCATCCTCAATTTCACGGAAAGGCTCTCGCGAGTTGTTTTCTCCACTGCGTGTTTTAGAATCTCGAAAGATAATAATACTTTCCACGAAAATCGTGAAAATTATATTTGAGAATCAAAAATGCCTTCGCAAATCTGTTTGGCTTTTGTAACCCTTATCAAGATGGAGTCGTAAATTATTAGATTCGTCTGAAATTTTGAATAGTTTATTGTTCATTGGTTGTTAAGGACCTTTCTTCCTCTTGAATTCTTTCTCGTGGGAAGATCTGTAGTTAAAATAGGAACAAGGAACCGTTCTTGTGAAAGCAGTGTCGATGTCTTCTCTTTTTTGTTAATTTCAACCTTTCTCCGTCGAGACTTCCCGATCCGTCGCTTTGAATATTTATATCTGTAGGATGAGGTAATTCAATCTCTGCTCCGTGACGTTGGCACGCTTTTGTGACGATCGTACACCGAGTCACGTGAAATGCGAACCGAGACGTCGCCGACGTCACTCGTTTTGTTGTCGTACAATGCCGTTCACTTACGAGCATTTCTCGACTGGAAGACGAACAGAGGGTTTTGTTATTAACGTTTAAATGGGGTCGTTGTTGAATAGTACGGGCGTTTTAATTGACACGAGCTTTCACCAGAAATGGTTGGAATATTGCGCTACATGAAAGACTTATCGCGTTGTTTCGTTGGCCAACAGGAGAAACCAACGAAGCAGCAGCAACGTGGATACATCAATGTTGACATGTCGGGCCCAGTAGCTGCACAGCAAGAACAAGGAGCGAAGCCTCATCCATTTGCGAACCTTCACACCAAAAAGAAACCAACAGAGACTGCAGTAAGTAATTCTCCATGTCGTATTCATGGCGGGCTAAACCCTGGCTTGTTTGTTTCTCGCTGAGAGCTGCCATGTTATAAATATAAAGTGATTTAAACCAGCTGTGTGGCTGAATATTGCCCCAAGTTTAAGTCACTTGCAGACCCTTGTGTTGGAAGCGACGAAAGTTTGTAATTACGGACTCGGTAAACTCTCCATGGTGGGTTCTCATTCATTGCACGTGGCGTGGTGATTATTAGACAGTATTACATTTATATTGCGCCGTAATTAGCAGGTGAGAAATTGCCTCCAGAGAGCAATCATGCTAAAATATACTTTGTTGTATGCAAAATGGCGTTGGGTACAATTCCATCCACGTGATGTCGAGTGTACTGTTCCTTGTAATCTCATCATCTTCGACCATGCTTTGGTGAACGAGTTTTTTCGCGTGGCAGCTCCGGACGTGAACGATTTGCCGTGTTGCCGTTTAGACAATGTGGTTTATTGTGCGTTCGACCCTCCAACGATTGCCTCTGTCGTTATATGTTTTTCGCGCAGCTCTTTTCATTTGCTATAAAATCGTTCTGTGATGCAGAGCTCTGTGGGTTGTCTACAGGCGCCTGAATTCTTCGTTGCTTTGGCCAATTACATCCCAGACGCTGATAGATCTGAGGACATGATGCTTCGCAAAGGGGACATTGTTCAATTGGTCTCCGTGGATGCTGGTTGGTTCTTCGTCATGTCACAAAGACCTGGAGACGATCGACAAGGTTGGGTCCCTTCGAGTTATCTGGAACGAAAGAGTGGTGTCGATTTAGAGAAATTAGCCATCTCAAGTAAGTCGGATTGTTTTATTCTTCATTTGATGTTAGCCTTTCTCGTTGTGTTTATTGAATTTTTCAAGTTGTCCATGTTAATTATAAGCCATCAACGAAAGAGATATAATGTGGATTACCAAACTTTGAGAATTTTGCGTTCCTAATTTCCCTTGGAGAGCCATTCCAGCTTCATAAGTTATTAATCTGGTCTATGTCATTAAAGTTTTATATGCAAAATTGAGATCTTTTTTTCTTAAATTGATTTGAAAACTGGTATCTGTGACTATGCTCTTTTGTAATTATACCAGCTGTTCGATATGACGCATGGTGATGTGTCTCACTTTCATGTGTGCCTCTTATGTATGTTGTACATATACTGTAATCTGTGATCGTCTAGTCAGCCGGTAAAGATGCATGCTTCTAGCCTTCTACACAGACCAAGTTGTCGATATCCTGATGGAGTAGCGGGCTCGACAGCATGGCTACATTTGAATTCATTCTATCCTCCTACTTAGTGTCATTTTGGGTTATAAAGAGTGGCCTTTATATACAGGTGGTGAGGTGGCTGCTCTATAGAGGTGGCCACTAACACAGGTTTGAATTTATGATGTTTTTATGCCAGGGTATTGGATTCCTACTTCTTATTCTGCAGTACAACCCATCCTTCGTAATCCTACCAGTCGCTCGATAGAACCTTTTCGTGTCGCGCAACGTATATATCTAGGCTAGAAAATGACTTGCATGCGATGGGACTAACGATGTCTACATCCAAAAGCGTAGCGCACAACAGAACTCTGTGGGCAAACCGCATTCTAACCTTGTGAAGGAAATGATGACGGACATGATCACCATGATGTGATGGTTTCAGTTTATGATGATGATGATGATAATGATAGAACCAAAGACACTGTTTTACTTCTTTCAAAATCTGTACCTACACCTATACGATGGAATCTGCCTAATTTGAAGACCTGTAATTCGAATATTCATCTATTTCGAACTACGATCTCAGTCCCTTGTTCTCGCGCAGTTATATTCTGTCTATTGTTTTTCTATTATTCCTAATTTGAAGTTCGTATAATTCGAAGGAGTTTTACGGTCCCGTGACACTTCGAATTAGGCGAATTCCACTGTATACCGTTGGGATCTAACGTGAATGAGATAACAACATTCCATGTCAACGGTGTGAGGAGGGCTGGGGCTAGCCCGGTTGTTGAAGTCTTCTACGCAGGCGTAACGGTGACATGAATTTAACATTTGGTGCCTGTTGGGACCAAAGCAGAGGACTGTATTAATTGGATTTATATTAACTTGGCCCAAACATGAAATGTCGGATAGCTTTAATCTGGTAGAGCCGAATCAATGAACAATCAAAGGAATGAAACTTGTCTTTAACCTAACAAAACTTCTTCTTTAAACAATAACTGAGATTGAATCGGAACTCAATCAAACGTAAAACTCACCATGATGACAGTGTTCTTTATAACGAAGCACGGCTCCGTGAACGCCAATGGCTGCTGGCGTCCCAAACAGAATGTACAATCAAACTATGGATGCAAGTTACTATATCCTAGGAACTGTACACCAAAACTTAAAGTGTTCTACATCAGAAGGAGGTTACATGAAAAAGAGGTTACATATCGGCGCTAACAGTGCCAAAGGATCATTTCTCGTCTCTTGTGCTTTTAATTAAAGGTCAAGATCGCTTTCGCTTTTCATCATCATTAGACAGTATAGAATTCAAAGCAAACAGTTTCTATCCAGTGGCGAAATGATCGTGTTTATAACTAGGTGACTTCTACTCTGATCGTCCTATTCAGTACAAGGAGTTACAGAGTGCACTCGCAGTAAAATATAAGGACAACCAGAGATTATTCATGGACCGGGGCTAAAGCGAAGTCCGGGGCTACACATTTAGTTTGGACTAAATTGCTAAAATCTGTATATGAGACTTGATATTTAGTCCTGGACCACACTTTAGTCCCGGTCCATGGATAAGGCCCAAGAAGACGTGCTTCCAACGTCAAAACTGTAGCAAACACGCTTGAGTCGATGAAGCAGAGGCCAGCCTGGTCAAGAAGCTCCCATGTAAAAATCGACACAAGTTTGACAAAAGTGACCCACCGCAGTGTCATCCGGTTAGGCCCGTCTCGTGTAAAATAGCCTTGTGTTGCTCGGTCGTTTCTAAATCATAGCGTTGTCTCGTCGATAACAACACATTGCGCAGTGGATATTTCCGTTATAGTCGATCGATTTTCGTTATCTCTCGTTGGATTACATGCAAACCTGTAGCTCTACCGTCAAGGATAAATCTGGCATGACCACTTTACTCCCTAGCGACGATGACTCTACATTCAAAGACATTATTGTAGTTCTATCCCGGCTCGTACACGACCAGGCAGAGGCACGACAACAGCAAGATTCTCGTGCTGCCCAACATGCTGCCGACATCAGCCGTCTTGACGAGCGCCAAATGCAGCAAGCTCAAACCTTACTTGATTTGATTTCCCGCGTTGCTGTTCCTATACCGTCTTCCGCATCTGCCTCTGACCGCTCGGAGCCAAAGCCTCTTCCCGCTGTACCTGTCACACCCTCCTTCGTCAACGGTGGTCTTCCATCGCACTCTAATTCTTCTGCTGTCTCTGCTCCCAAGCCAACCTTTACTTTCAAAGGTGCTCAACCACCACCCAAGCTCACTGCCACTATCACTCTATCAGCATTCCAATCGTGGAGGAAAGCGTGGCGGGCGTACTCTGCCCTGTCTGGCATCACCGGTTTGCCGCAGCAGACGCAATTGTCCGCAGTCCGCACATTCCTGAGTCACCAGATGCTCATTATTCTGGAAACCTGCCTTAATGTCCCGGATGACGGCACGTCCACTGTTGACGAAATTCTAGACGAAATCCATCAATGGCTACTTCAACAGCGCAATATTGTTCGCGACAAAGTGACATTTCAAGACCGCATCCAGCAACAGGGCGAATCCTTTCATTCCTACTTGACTGCGTTACATGACATTGAACGCAACTGTGACTTTTGTCCGTGCAGTCGCGACGACCGATTTGTTTCCACCATTATCCGCGGTGTTAATGACCAGAAATTGCGTCAGAATTTACTAGAGCAGAAAGTCAAATCACTTGATGCCTGCATTGATGTCTGTAAGGCATTTGAATCAGCAAAAGGTGAGAATAATTGTGCTTCTCTCTCTGTCTGTCCGTGCCATTAATTCGAGCTCAAAATCAGCTATAGCGGTTGATACTAGCGGTTGACAATCATTCCTCGAGTATATTGGAAACTGATAAATTTGGAAACCACTTGATACCTTGTTTTTTTCGTTTCACATTTTCGGAACATCGCTCGAGCATGCAATCGAAAGACTTGAACCTGATTTCTACCATGGATTGATAAAGCAAAACAAGACGTTGACATTCTTTCCGCTTTCTCTCGCATGCTTCACTCCAGACAGCTGCGGTGCGCCCTACCACCTATTATTCATTGAACAATAGAACAATAGGTCAAGTGCAGTCCCGATGCATCATGGGATACAATTGCGAACGTGCATCCAGCTATACGTATTTCCATTTTATTCAATTTTCACCATGTTCTTGATTGTTAAAATGACTGTATCGTGTCAACACCATGCCTTTGGAATCCCTCGATGCATTTTGCTCTAAAACTAATTATTTCAAGTTCACAAAGCGAGTGGTAGTAAGGAGAATGCTATGCAGAAGTAAAGAATAAAGAAAAGCAAAATTTTCCAATGGAAACAAAAGATGAGACCTTCCCGCCGATTAACCTGTCTGTTGCCACGCTGCCGACCAAACCTCATCGACAGTTTTCACGATGATGTGACGGTCTCATCAATCATTTACGTCAGCACTAGACCGCCAATCAGCGTCCTCCTTCAGTCGCTATAGATGTCTTGTAGTTCGTAGCATCATTCTCTTGCGATCTGTACTCTCGAGTCTTCGATCGCACAGTAGATCTTTTAAGCTCCAAATGCGAGATATATCCAATCTACTCTCAACTACAGTTAAACCTCTATTAGCGGCTACCTCTATAGAGCAGCCACCTGTGTATAAAGGCCACTTTCATAACCCCAAAGTGACACTTAGTAATGAGTTTCCCATTTCTTTACGCTTGGCACTAATCTGATCTCCCGTTGCGATGTTTGCCAGTAATCCCTAACCCATCAATGCAAAGAGCCTTGTCTTGCAGACCCTCTACCAACCAAGGCTTCTGCCGATTGCTTGGAAGTTCAAGGCCGTCGCTTTTTGGTCTTATTCCGACAGACGTCTTTGGTTGGCAAAGCGTCTCCTTTCAGCGTGATACCACTACTACATTTCTACCCCTTGCTCTCCTTGAACGCTTTGCAAACATTGGAGTTCCCATCTGCCTCCGGTGCGACTAATGGACATCGAAACCATGACCCGTGGTTATCCGGTGACCCGTGGTCATCGAAACCATGGGCTCATTTGGAGAAGGAGGGATGAGGCTCATTAACGAACTAGGAAAGAAGTTGATAGCAAGCTCCGGCGAGAACAGATCGCGAGCATTTCTGAAACAACGTATTGGCATCGCCATTCAAAGAGGAAATGCCGCGTCTGTTTTGGGTACATTCCAGAGCTCTGAAGAATTAAATGAGATTTTTAATATTTAGTATTTTAAGTAGTTATATTTTTAGCATGCTAATTAGTTTTTAGTTTAAATATGTATTTTCTAAGTAATTGAATTCATTTTGTAATTTGAGAGAGTTTGAAAGAAATATATCATTATTATGGCACACAATTCCTCAGTTGTGAGTTATCCAACTTTTGCATGAAATGGAGCATAAATCACGTCAAGTCATCGCCCTTCTACCTCCAGTCGAAGTGTCAGAGAGGTCAAACAGCTGATCAGCAAAACAACTTCAAACGACAATTTGCGCTCAGAAAACTTCTAGAAAGACCTCGTCAAATTGCGGAATTCCCCTACTGGTCGTGGCAGCGCACAGATTTTTTTGGTAGTCCTCTTTCGAAGTCTCGCATTCTCCTTCAGCGTTTTTACCTGAGTTGCAACGTCATGTCAAACCGCCAGTGAGCAGAAGACTGCCGACTACATTCACATCATTTGCCTCCAATGCAGCAAAACAAAGTATATACAACAGAAGTCCATTAAGACTACCATTTTCAGTCGGTGGTCCACTCCAAGATGCCCGCACAAAGCGTTAGCACCGTGAACGAGGTCTGCCCAAAACGAGACTACCTCATTACGCTGGACAATGGATCTCAATTCCGCCGTTTCTTGCTACAGTCTCTACTCTCTGACGATACTACCAACGGTTTACCACTACTCTAGCACTGATAACTGTTTGTTTTTAGACCATTCCCCGAAGGGCAGATGACGTATGATTATGAAATAACTTGTCTATAACCTGTTACGTAATAACTGAACTACATCACGTAAGGCCAGTATTGTGGCAATGTTCGGACTGGGAAGACTTGTTTCTGAATCACAGCGTTGTCTCGTCGATAACAACACATTTTCCCCTGTCTTTCCCCCAATAGCTGGTGCCCCAAAGCCAAAACCTCGCCCGCGCCCTCGACCTCGTCCCAGTGAAGACAATGGTGTTAACGCCGCTCCGAATCTGCGAGGTCACGTGAAGAGACCTTCTTTGCCTGTCGAAATGGAAGATTCCACACCACCAATGACACCTACAAGCGCATCGACATCAGATGAGAATATTTACGACGAGCCTGACAAAGGCCTTCGATCGAGTAAGTAACAAGATAGCTTCTTCGTTTAGTCATCTGGGTTGTTTGTTTGTTTGTTTGTTTGTTTGTTTATTGTGTGCATGTCTTTCTATTTATTTCATTTTGTTTCTCTATGTTTG
>OFHS01000616.1:26372-38402 GCA_900245855.1 Calvadosia cruxmelitensis
GATTGATGGATGGATGGATTGATAGATCGATCGATCGATGGATTGATTGATTGATTGATTGATTGATTGATTGATTGATTGATTGATTGATTGATTGATTGATTGATTGATTGATTGATTGATTGGTTGATTAATAGTGTCAGTATGTCTCTTTTATATCGAAATTCTAAGCAGTTTTGATTTTTTTGATAGGATCCGACATTTCCCAATCGAAACGACCAACGATCTGAAATTGCTAATTGGCAAATTGAAATTCGACAACCTCATGGACATTGTGGCTCATTACCAAGAGAAACCATTGTTCTTCTCCGAACACAAGGAACCAATCACACTCGGGAAGCCATTCGAAAAATCACGCATAGGAATGAGTTGAAAGAACATGGCTTCTATCGTCTGTTGCTATGGTAACAGTGTCTGGCTGTCACCCAAATCGTCCACTGCGATGCATTCTTCATTTCAACGGGTGTCACTAATCCACGCACGCTGAGCAGATAAAATACAAGCAATGGGGGTCGGAAAATCCAGCTTTCTTAGTTTTGCCCGGATGAATTGATTCCCGGATGTTGGCCTCACTTGCGAACGGTGTCTCGTGTCGAAGTTAATGGACTATTGAATGTGATTGTTGATCAGTCGATTTTCTGCCCGGTAGCAGCTTTTGATTAGTTCTTCAAGGGAGACAGTGTACAAAGTGTTTTACCAGATATTTGAATAATTATTTGCAAGTTTTAAACTATTGCAGGTGCTCGCCAAATGATTTGAGATAAATAGATTGATGCATTTGCGCCTTTGATGATGTGGTGTTGTCTTAAGTTGATTTCAAGCGTGAGTAACGACATGAAATTCCAAGCGGTTTGTTGCTAATTTCATAGAGTAAAGCTCGTTCTATTGGTCGGGGAAAGACAAACTTTAGTCGCTATCTTCCGTTGAATACTCCAAGGCTAAATAGAGAATAATACCTGATGCTTGACGTACTTGGTATCATGATTAACGATGCCATCGACAGCAGAACCGGGTAGTCTACTGAATGCCACGCGGGGTGTCTATCGACTGCCGAACTCAGTTGTCGCGCGTTACTCCGCACTTTCCGTATTGACAGACCCTGGAACCTAATCAACAGCTCAACTAATAGAAAGTTGATTGTTTGAAGTGAAATGTTGAGACAGCTTCATAAAGAGTCGGACATTTCAGCTCTTTCAAGCAGCTGTACCTTACTCCCGGCGACCATTTGTCGTGTGCACAGACACAGCCTTTCCCATCGAACAAATGAAAAACTAATAAACAATTGCTTCAGGTTTTACAATATTGATACCGTCAAAAATTTCTATTTTTAAAACCTTTGTTTTCATTCCCAATTTTCAAGCGGCTATGTATTTGTATTTATTGAGATCACTTAGATAAAACTTAGAGTTGAGAAAATTGCAGAACTTACCGTATTAGCTCAAAAAAATAACAAGGAGTGAACAAAAAGTTTATCGTGCTTTTGCGGTTTTGGGAGCACAAAATAATACGTGTAGTGAAAAATCGAGCAACTCTTGATGGAAAAATTATTTTTTGTGAGTCGATAAACAAGATTCTTGATAGCGTCAAGGGTAATTGATCGACAATAATCATGCATGATTAACCAAACAGGATTATTTTATAGAGCGAGTTTTAATTCAGCTTCTAATTCATACCCTCAAAATGTCACGATTTATGAATAAACGAAAATCATTTTATCTCAGTAGACGAGAAATTGTGCTAATTTTGGATTCAAGCTCAGCTGTATCGATAAAAAGTAATCAATTCGAAAGCAGGTAGATTTGAACATTTGATTTAGATGTTTTACTTGATTCCAAGTTATTCTATTTTATAATTACTGTTTTGCTCGCGCGATTACTGGAAGCAGCTTGTTGGAAGGCAAAGTGCTTACAAAAAGGAAGGAATTTAAACCTTTTAAAAATAAAAAGAATGTTACGTTGCTTATAATCTGCTAACAGCAACGTGGCGACGGCTTAGGGCAGGCAAAAAATCATAAAAGAGATTCAAAACTCAAATTGTTCCAGTTGCAATTTCATTACTTGCGTGTGTTCACAGGGATTCTGTTGAGCCCACTATTGTTTTTCAGTTATGGGATTAGAATAGTAGCTTCCTTTGAAGATGGGACGCCGAATGAGAAACAGTCCCTATATTACAGAACTAACACTTTCTACCTTTTAAAATAAAAATCCTCGGTACATGTTGACATGTTTTTAATCCTTGGATCAAAATGAAGAAAGAGGTGGACTTGTTTCCGCATAGCCCATGCTATTTTTAAACACAGTCGTCAAAAGAAACTTCAGCTGTTGGAATTTATTTTAATTAAAAGAAGGATCTTAAATTGCGGCCAGGCAACTACACTTTTTAAAATAAGAAAGAATTATATCTTGCCCAAGCTCAATCTTATTTTTGCGAGTTATTTCAGGCTAAAAATGTTCAATTAGCTTATTTCTTATTTTTCCTCGTGATTTACAATATAAATTCGATTCTTTGAGCTATATGGCTGTGTTTCAATATTCATCACAGTAAAATACAGGTTGAATGAGCTTACCAGTACGGATTGTAATATACGTTGCGTTTTTGTGGTTTTCCTTACAGTGGCGTAAACACAAAGCCCGGGTTGTCAGTCTCTTCACTGAGTCAGTAAAGATGAAAAAATTGCAATATTGAGCGCGCCCGCAAATTAAATTGATTTGTATTTTCAGCGTATTCTAGGGTCAGGACACCTGTTCTTTAAAACAAGTCTAACTATACCACAATTAAAACTACAATGACTATAAATAGAAATAACGATCAGTTTTGCACGATTTTTTTCAGAAACTAGCTCGATGAAGTCATGTATGCAAAATGTCGATTGATTGCAACAAATCTTCCCGATTTGGTTTCAAACAGCGGTGAGACCGGCTGCTTCGAAAGGCTCTCTCATGTTATTCCACTGTATTACGTTGTTTGTAAAAACCAGTCAAGTTACAGAAAGATTCAATTATACCGAGAAGAAAAATTGAGCTGGAAAGAAGGAATTCCTGGACGCTGTGAACTGGTCTTGGTAGTAGGCGGAGTACTTATGACGTCACTTGTCGGCGTCTTGTGTCAATGCTGTGAAAATGTGATGAAGAGAGCTTGTCTGTCGATTGTCAACAGTCATAAGCACCCGGCAAAGTTACGATCTTATTTCTGATGCCTAGTGCCCCGCCTGATATGAGGATCGACGTCGTGAAGGCGAAAGTTGCCTTTGGGTGCTTTCAAGTTGATCAAATCCACCCATTTGTTTGACGGGCTTTCAAATTCGTGTTTTGCTAAGGCTCAAAGTTGATTCGTCGCGTCCTATTGTGAGAGTGACTGGCCCAAAAGAAGTGACTCAGAAGCCGCCGCGAAAATATTCTCAAAAGTCGGTGTCGCTTGAAGGCGGTGGAAGGTCCGCTTCACGAACTCATCCACAGCACGTTTAAAAATCTGTCCTGTGTTTTGGAGATTGCTGTTTTGTTATCGATAACAATTTGTGGTGTCTGACTCCAGATTCGTTGTCATTGATCGGAGAGCGTGGTGGCACGGGGTGCCAATTTGGAGCAGCAGCCACTTGCCTTTGTCTGTTTCGTTCGAGTGGATCGATCGGTCTATTTGCGGTTGAACAGTGCAACGGCCATGGTTGGATATTTGACAGCATCACAGATTGTTGTGGTATGCCTCGTGGCTTCGTTGAAACTCTCGATTGGCCGTGACAGCGCTATCATCGAGATTGTTTTGTATGAGAACAACGATGTTGAAGGCGGCTACACGACATTTAATCATAAAATCTCTGGACAGTTCACTGGGGTTGGTGCAACAACGGGAGCAGAGGGTGACATTACACAGGTAATTTCTAATGATTTCATCGCTGTTTTGTTTTTCCTAATTATTGTCGAGTTGAAAGCGACCACCACGCTTCTAGCTGTAGCTTGATCTTTGCAAACTTCCCAAAGCTTTGACAACAATAGGCTTTTGGAAATCGTCTCGAATTTGTCTGTTTAAACAGAAACAAACTTATAAACTGTTGGTTTTGAAAGAGATACTCAAACGCTGTAGACAAACCCTGCAAAGAGATTGCGGGCGGTTTGCGAAGTCACTCGACTGGAGAACCAAGGCTTGTGTTATTGATGACCAATTTCATTCAATCAAATGTGTGGAATGCCGGCTGCTACTAAACTACAACACTATGTCATGATTTGCCAAACGCTCTCTTTGCGTATTATTTGTCTGCTTTTTATCTTCGAGTAATTACCGGGAGTTTTACAACGGTTATCAGCTGTCTGGCTCCTGTGCTAGACACTTGACGATTGTGCGATTCCTTACGCTTCAACAAGTTCTTGACACGCAGTTGTTCCTTCAGTCAAAACATCAATCAAACTCTTGAATCTTTAGCCGCTATGGCAAGGTCAACAGTTTGTTTTCAAGAGAACGAAACAAATTGCTCTAGTGGTTAGATTTCTGCATATATGCTCTTCAAAGAAGCGATATGATCTGCTTTGTCAATTGCAAAAGATTTCCGATGATAAACTTTGACTTGCCGACACGTGAAATGTCGAAACCGATCAACTTCAAAGCGCGTGCAATTTTTTGAAAAACCGTGTCTGGGTAAAACCCATTTTCAGACACCACCTTGTCTGATGCGACGGCTGGCCGGCGCTGAAAGAACGCCAAGACCGTTGTAATCCCTACACTCCATGATTTACTGCGAATAACATTAGAAATATGAGAATAATCATTTGACTCTTCAAACTAAAACCCTATTCGCTACAACTCGTGTGAAAGTTTGTGAATTCATTTCCGGCGAGAGTAAACACTCAAAGAAATGAGTTTCCTTTCACAGTTGCACGTAGTAAAACAAAAATAAACAAAAATATTGTACAAGAGTTAGAAGGTGTCATTGGGCGAAGATCAATTAGTCCACAAAGAAATGTAATCTCCGAGTTATCGAGAAGACGGTTGAATTTCTGTGAATGGCTGTCTTGGGTAAATCTTTTCATCAAACTTCCTTTCAAACTAAAAGAAGACGCAAGGAAGACTGAGATTCAGCGTAAAATACAATTCAAACTGTGCTCGTTCATGTGTAATACACTAATACGTCTCTCCAGACATGTTATTAGGATTTAAAAGCTGGTTTATGAGGGCTCAACAACAGCAATTAATCGTAGACACGTTTCAAATTGCCTCCTCAACAACGACATGATAGTTTTCAGCAGGTAGTTTGAAAACATTGATGGAATTACAGAAAGACGTTCACGAGCAGCGTTGTGAAAAAGATTTGATCCTTGGCACGCGTTTGCTCTTGTTTTTGCTTGCATTTGCGTTCGTTGGTTTTAGTATTTGAATTAAAATTGCAACTTCAAAAGCTGCCGGTCTTGCTTGTACTGCCGGTGTTATTCATGGCGGCATATGACTTCGGGAAAGGCGAATATTTGAAAAGCAACGCCGTCATGCAACCACATGAATAGAACTAAACTCGACCAGCTTCTACGTTACGAGGTTGTTTGCATTTTAATTCTTTGTGAGTTTACGTTTTTGACTCGTAGAATTGGTGTTAATTTTCGCTCTGTGAAATCTATAAATAATTAGTCAATATTCTAATAGTTTTTCGCAGCAGCCGGCACTCTTGTAACAAATGTATGGACCTCACTAGATTCGTGTGTAAATTTGTTCAAAATTCGTTATCAATTTAACAAGCTTGGTCGTTTTCGGGAGAAAATTTACATTGTTGTACTTCGCCGAGTCAAATACGAGCGAAATTACAGCTATAAAGACTGTCGTGCAAGAACTTAATGTCGGGAGTAATGATTATTTAAACACAGAAGTATCTACCTGATTTAATATTACCACAAGATTGGAAATACTGAGATGCTGCGCGAGAGATTTCGTTGGTATCATAATTACTATCTTTTTTGCGCAGGTGCCTAGGGGATTTACTTGCGGTTCAAAATCCCACGATTCCATCGTGTTTGGGAAGAATTATGGCTGGGTTGCTTACATCAAGTTGCCAAGACCAGAGAAAGTGCGTCGTAAAGCGTGTGTGCCATTGGCGCAAAAGGTAAAACTACCACGGAGGCATAGTTCAGACGGCGCTCTTTTTGTCATGTTCCGAACTCAATTGCTGAATTAGGAGCGCCGTCTGAATCAATTAGAAGCATGAGAGACGAAGGCTATGTGCTTCGTTTTAAAAGTTCTTCTCCTGTTTGCTGTGTAATCGCTGCCGACGAGCCTGTATGTCTTCGCATCAACACAACTATTTGCAATTTTCGGTTTTAAGTGAAATCACATCGAAGCGTTTAAGAAATTATCATCACAAGATGGACAAAATGATGAATTTTAAACACCGTTTAACTCAATGCTTTGATGAAATTACGAGTACAAAACAAAGCTGATTTTCCGCCATAAAATGCCAATAACGTTGGCGAAAAAATACGTCCAAGAGTAGATACCACATGTAGAAAACGACTGTTACGCCAACATTTCAGTGGTTTCACGACGGATTAAATCCTAATTGTTCTGTGACTTTTCATAAACGCCCAAAGCAAAGGAAACGAATTGGCTCTACAATTTCAATAATAAGTTGTTAACCAATCATATCCCATAGGTGTTAGTAGCCACATCCTAGAGCTAAAGAGTTTTTAAGTGGTCTTAAAGGTTTAAACCTTGATTTAAACGATGCTTGTCACTGGAATTAAGTCACCGCCTATGCTGAAAATATCATTTTATTTTCTCTCTGGGTGGCCTCTGCTGGGTCTGTATTGATGCTCTAACATGACACATTGAAATTAGCGTAAAGGGTTACGCTAATGATGGCCAGGATCAGGTAGATTTCTCTGTCTATATGACAGGGAAGAAATTGCATGAGTTTACAGTAGCCTTATTCATAGACCGGGGCTGAAGCGTAGTCCAGGACTAAATTTCAAGTCCCATATACACATCTTAGAAAAGTAGACCAGACCACCTTGGTCCAGGCTAGATGTTTAGTCTTAGTCCTGGACTATGCTTTAGTCCCGGTCCATGAATAAGGGCATAAGACTCCAGAAGTTTGTAATAGGAAACGTACGTTCTCAGTTGCTTTGCTGCCGATCCTGCTTCAATGGAGTTGTCCATGCTCTCTCAGAGTACTGTAGGGTTTGAGGGTGGGGCTGAATCAATGTTTCATTATACTGTATGTTTTGATATTTAATCAAATACTATCCATCCTACTTTGTGGAGACTTGTCTCAAAGGTAGTAATGGTCTCTTGAAAGCTCAAACAGTAAAATATGCCTGTGTTAAGCGACCAGTTTTCGTCGGTCTTGGATAGTCGTTCAAGGCAGATTTGAATTGGATGTACAGTCAAACCTGTATTAACGGCCACCGCTGTAGAGCAGCCACCTGTCTATAAAGGCCACTCTTCATAACCAACCTGGACAGAAAGGCCACCTATCTATAACGGTCATTCTCCTTAGGTCCCAAAGGTGACCATTATAGACAGGTTTCACTGTACTGTCTTATGTGAGCTCAATGGATGCATCTTTCTTGCATTTGATTAACAGGCGCAGGAAGTCATCCAGCGTGGAGCGACGGCTATCATCTTTGACGTTTCAAATAATCCAAGAAGAGCAGCCGAGGTTTGTTCCAGTGACTTAGTGCAGCGTTAATTGAATGATACAGTGAGCCAAGCTATCGTTTTTCTATACTCGCAAAGTGCGAAACGCAAGGTAATAGCGAAGGACTTGCGCAGTAAGACAATGTGCTCCTTATGGTCGACATTCGAGGAAAAGCGAGCGATACGTCTGCTGATTGGCTGATTCGTTACAAGTGGCCGTCCGCATTGGGGCCTGAACTTACTACTGATTGGTCAAGTAAAGAAATATTTAGAATTTTTTTTCAGAAACTGAGAAATAAACCTTTGTGATTTATTATGTGGTGCCGCACCTTCAACATAACTTGTCGCTTGTCGATTTTCGCCAAGAAAAATGATGATATGGGTCATGGAGAAGCTATGGATGATGGAACGATGACAACGAGATTTCTATGCAGGACCTTTGCTTTCGCCGTCTAGTTTGAAAATGTAATGGATCGAGTGACCTAATGCATAATTGCTAATTATTCCTCATTATTACGCATAATTATTCCACCTCAAGTTTCGATGTGTCGCTAACACTTGCTGTTAATGAATTTTCTTTTTGTAGCTGAGCACGAGTAAACCGTCTTTGTTCCGTCCGGTCCTAACGGTTAGCGGAGCCGACGCTCAACGGATGTCCGAGCTTGTGAAATGGTATGTTCTATTGTCGATTGATTAAACTAAGATATCTATCATCAGATGTGGCAATTTGCTTAAAGAGACAGTTTTAAAAGGAAGCTTTCAAATCTCGATCTTCCAAAATTTCTGCCATATGGCCTATTTAAATTGAGTTCAAAATTTAGTTTATTCAATCAATGGCATAAAGTATTAATAAAAGCATTAAAATATTTTATAATGTAACTAATTACACGCAACACTGCAAATTCATTTACGAGTTACAAAAATAGATCATATCAAGTCAAATTCAAATAATCTTTTTAATCACGTTGTCATTTGTCTGACAGACATTTCTGTATTTGTCTCGTCTTCTAGGAACGGGTATCTTGCGAGAGCGAGAATACACCACAAGATTAGCCCTAGTACAATGAAGGTACGTTGGAATCGCAAAAAAACCCAGTTGAACCGTAGAAATGGCCGCTTTTCGGTGTTCTGCTGTTTGGCATCTTGCCTGCGTATGATCTAGTTTGATGCCGACAGGTTTGTGACTGGTCACGTCTCATGTCAGTAAGAGTATTAGCCACCGCGGGTGACCAGGCGGGTGATTGGCGGGTGAATCGGGCACCTTGAAGAGATTACGGAACTATTGAAGTGAAATGCCTGGAATTACGCGGCTCTTTCTCAGCGTGATTTAGAAACACGAAGAAACCCGTCGTCTTATCGGACCATGTTGCCTAGCAACTCACATCGTTGCCTAGCAACTCCCATCGTTGCCTGGCAACTCCCATCGGTGCCTAGCAACTCGCATGACAGCCGTGCGTTTACTTTCTTCCTTCTTCGATTCTGCGAGGTCTTGTTCGTTTATGCAGTAGTAACACATAACAGGTGCAGTTTCCGAAATAAATGGATCGATATATCGAACAGCACTCTCCTGTAATTCAAAGTGGTCTCCGCTATGTCTGATTAACGCTTGATCCAGTATAATTAGTTGTTTCATTGCCAGACAGTCCAGAGTCCAGACATCCAATCAACCAAACTCAAATGTATGTGAAATAAGAACGCATTTATTTATTATGCGATTTTTTTAGGAAAATGTCATTACGACTAATTTTATGCAACAGTAAGGCCGTACACTTTCACTCCTCGATTAGGATTTTCATTGAGAGCGCTTTGAACAACGCGTTCAGGTCGACTGTTCTTCTTTGCAAGAATTCTCAGGAAGGACTTTTTTAGTTGGTGCAATGGTACATATTGCTGAGTGCGTTTTTTCAGACCTGTTTTGTCGTGGCTCTGGCAGGGTTTATACTTTCTGGACACATTTGTGAATGTTCGGCATGATAGTAAGTTGCGTTTAAACTTCCGTCCATGTTAAACATTCTACAAAATTCACGAATGAGGAATAGCGCGTCTGTGCTCTGTAGCGTTTGTAGTTGTGTTTAGAAGAAGTGTACAGAAGTGCTGTGGTTCTAAAGTTCTGTTTAATATACATTGCATATTTGCGAGTATTATACAGCAAACCTGTATTAGCAGCCACCTGTGTATAAAGGCCACTCTTCATAACCACAAAATGACACATTCTATAGAAATCAACCTGGATAGAAAGGCCACCTGTCTATAAAGGTCATTTTCCTCAGGTCCCAAACTGACTGTTGTGGACTGGTTTCATTGTACTTGTCAAAGATTACGAAAACTTCCAAATTTTGAAAAGCAGTCTACAAAAGAGTGGAATCCGGAAAGGGCTATATAAATCGGTTTTTCACCTTTCACGTTTATTTTCTCTTGCCTGACAGGAATCGTATTTTGAATTGATGTGTTTCGCTTTCATTTTAGACAACTGCCAACGAGTATTTCGACATGGGTATTTTTATGGCATTCTTTATCCTTGTATCGCTGATCTGCATTGGAATGCTATTAAAGGTACATTTAACCGTTTGATTGCTTCTATTCCTCTTGAAGTACATTTGGATCCAGACAATCGGATTCCGGATTAGTTGATATTTCAGATGATAGATACGATATCCGAAGGCGATTGTACTTTTATTTGTAATAGATGATATGATTTTATATTCTTAATTAACCTTTTTATTCGTTTCATCAGTGTTTCCATTAACCGATAAAATTGCGTGTTTCCGCTAGGCGGTCGTTTGAGACAGGTAGTTATTGCTTGAAGTTTGAAGTGGTCTCCTAGGACAGGTTGTCACTACGAAACACTGACCTCTAGCTCAGTTTCAAATTAAGTCAACCAGCAAACCGCGGCAGTGAATTTGTCATTCCTCCTGCGATACTAAGTTGTTGCTCGACGATTGAGCGTTTGTCTTGAGTGTTCGTCAATTCCTCCTTCAGATCAAATACCGACAGCGCAAGAAACAAACGTCACTCACTCGCATGGCATTGCAGGCCATCGCACGCATGGAAACGAGAAAGTACACCAGTTCCCTTCATGCACCGTCATCGCGCTGTAGCTCGAGAGAAGGAACAGATGGCGTTTATAGTTGCACAAGATGGCCGACATTTGATATTCGTTCGTGTGCAATTTGTCTTGAAGAATTCACGGAAGGACAGGTGGGTGTTTCTTGCAGCTTTCTTGGTATTAGCAGCCGTGGGACGAAATTCGCCAAGCGCAAATATTTATTGTTTAAAGTATCTCAGACAAGATTATATGGCCAGCGTACTTTCTGTACCAAAGCTGCTAAATTTCTCAAAGCCACTCCGCCATGCGCAGTCCCAGTGCATGTCGGTATATAAATGAGTTGACCTCTGCCAAAGGTGAAGACGCCAGGAAAATGCTTTGTTTGAGACTCCACTTAGTCAATTCACCATTGGCTGATGATATTCTGTATCACGTGGTTTTTCTTTGTCTTCAGGATATTCGCATTGTTCCATGTCGTCATGAGTTTCACAAGTCTTGCGTCGACCCTTGGCTGCTGACTAACTGTACATGCCCGCTTTGTCTTCTCAATATCGTCGGTAAGAAAGTTGAATACGAATGACGGATATTGATTGATTGACTGATTGATTGATTGATAGATAGATTGATTGATTGATTGATTGATTGATTGGTAGATTAAATTATTGATTGATTGATTGATTGAGTATGTGTCTTTGCTCGAACAAATAGTTGAACAAGCAGAATACACGAATAAAAGGCATATAGAGTGCACTTATACTAAACGGGAAGACCCTTTAGGGCCCAATAGAATTTAATATATTTTAAACTATGCTTAAGAATGAAAATACTTTTGCTGATTAAATGCTTTTGATGCTTTTACTTTTGATCGATTAATTGATTGATGGATTCATTCATTCATTGATTCATTCATTGACTGATAGAAGAATATCTCAGACATGTAAATCAGGCATACAAAAAATATAGGTTGAAGCTGTTTTTCGGTTTGTTCTGCTTTTATTTCTTCGAAAAGAAAGAAACAAGCTTACATCTTATGCTTTAAGATGAACGCTATTAAATATTGGGAAAAATTGGATAGCAGCAAAATACCGAACTTATTCTGCTAGATACTTGAATACTTCTGTTGCAGACGATTCTATTTTACAAGGTTCTTCTCGAATTTTGGTTGTCCAAAAACTTACCTCGTCAAAGAACGTGAATAATTTACTGCGTCCTAAAAACCACTTAGTTTGATATATATTATTCGTAACTATTCTAATTAATGTCAACGTCACTCCTGTCTGCACATGCGCAATTGTCACTCGTCTCAGGGGCGGATACAGGAATTAAAATACATACGTCTCAAAATCTGGGGCCAATGGCCACGCCCATTTTGGGGA
>OFHS01000617.1:0-15196 GCA_900245855.1 Calvadosia cruxmelitensis
GAAGTGGTAAGCTGGATAGTGCTGGAGGGATGTTGTTTTTGCAAATGGTACTGAAAAGACATTAAACTTCCTTCTGGATTGTTCCATGAAATGGAACAAACCACTACAAGCTTGCGTTTCTTATTCAAACTTTTCAGCAATCAATCAAACAATGGGTGAGTTTCAGTGTCGCCGTGACAACCCATAGCAACTTAATTGCATCAATTTATCTGGCAGACTGTCACAATTCAATTCATAGAGAAGTTTCTTGGAACAGTGTACACGATACTACATACTATGTCCTTATACATTTTTACAACAGCGATATGTCAAGAACTTTTCCTAGACAGGTAATATTGTTTTGTTGACAGCATCAGTGCAGGCAAGGAAAACCTTGTATTTACAGTTTTATCTGTTGGAAACCGTGATTGCGAACAGAAAAAGTGGTGCACCTTTAGAGTCGAACCCACAACCTTAGGATTGCCGGTCCACTGCTCTGCCGTTGAGCTAGACGCACCCTCCTTAATCTGCACAACCAGTCTCCCTTATATATCTGCTGCCGAGTGAGCCTCGTTACGTCGTCGTGTACCGGCCATTTGGTACACGACCGCCTTTCATTTTACAAATCACAATGAGTTGCTTTGTAGAGTGTCTAGTGTAAACACTTACACTTTCCAACATTATCTGCAACGAAAGCTTTAAAGGCAGGCACTTTATTACATTAGGGATTCCAAAACTGTATTAGAAAACTTTACCAATGTAAATGCAGTAGAAACGTTCTTGTGCTACGGTGTGGTGAGAATAGACCTTTGGTGACTGCTTTTGTTAAAGAAAACATAACTAGCTAAGGGAAAGTATGCACTATGCAGGATAAATTTGTAGGAAGATATCTGCTGGTCCTGCCATTGTTTTACCAAGCAGGGTTGACTGTGGTCTGGTAACTTATTTGTTAAGGCTTTGTAAAGACATACCGTGCCATTTCTAGGTGAATGATGTCTTTGCCAAGTACGCAAAGCTTGAAGCCCTCAGGAACAACAATTGGGAGGAAGAATGCAAAGTTGTCAAACCGAAAACAAAGAAGAGGGTAAGGAGGTGAAGGATATATTCCATGGAATATATTATATCAACAAAATGCTCTTTGTATTTAATGGATATATGTCATCAAAAATAATAGGAATGATTGATTGGACTGTGTGAGCTGATGAAGATACCACCATATCAAACGATAGGCCTACTAATAATTATACCTTCATCAACAAGAAGGCCGTATTGTCATTGCTTCCTATTTGCTTTTGAAAGATAACTTTTTGGATTTGCAGAAGGGCTCTTCAACGTCTGCTCCAAAAGTGACCAGTGCCGTCGACAACAACAGGAGACTGCAGCTGCAAGCATTTAAGAAAGCAATGAGAGAAAAGAAAAAAAGTGATGAGACAGAAGGCAACGATTTGGACGTGAACATTCAAGAAAAAAGCCCAGAGGTTTGTGAAGTTTCCTTTTTGTCACAATCCAGAGAATTATCAGTTGACATTTGCTGTGATGTATCATGAAAATGCAGCCCATTTATCAGCAATTTATCATACAATCTTATTTTGCCTGCTAGCTAGCTTGTTGGTTTACTTTAGGCCTACTAAGTTGGTTAGGCATCCCCACTACTTAAATTTGACTTGCCATGATTTCTGACGGTGGCCTAACAAAACTCATTTCATTTTCGTTCAAGCTGGCGACATCTGCCTACGTTACTGTGCTGACTCCGATGAAGGTCCCGGCACGTCAGAGAGGTAGGAAGTTGTTCTTGACGTTTAATGTTGTTAATATTTTAATCAATTCCAAGGTCATGCATACTATTATGATCCTGCTGGAGTGAATGGCAATAGATGAATTGCGGCATGTTCATGAATTATTTTTTCTCTCAGGGCGGTCAATTGGTGGTACAGAATTCACACTGACGCCTGTGCGTCGATCAACTAGAAAGCGGCCGTCGTTGTTGCCATCAGCTACTCCAACGCAAATCTCAGTGTTGGATACAGCTGTCAGCTCTCCTCTTGCCCTCGGTCCAATGGTAATAGAAGCTAAGCCGACGGAGATTTGCACAGAGACAAAAGACACCCCACCAGTCTTCAAGACCCCTCAGCAGCCATGCTTTAAAAGCCTTGATTTCATGGTAAGACTGGAAATTTGCTGATAGTAGGGCCGTATTAACAGTCAAGTGTTCTTATAGCACTGTTCCTGATAATACATTTGAATTTTGCCCATCCAAACTGAGAGCCTAAAGCACGACCTTTGAATGCCTACAGTTAAAAGTGCCCCTGGCCGATACAGTGTAACTCGCTTAATATCACACCCTCAGGAAATCATAAAGCGTGATATTTTCCGAGTCGTGACAATAACCGAGTCTCATACTCAGACCTCTAATTTTGCAGGAACGGCTCAAACAATAGCAAAAGCGGGCCATAGAACTGTAGAACAGCAAACACTGTATCAACATCAAACAGAGCTATTATGTAGAGATTTCAGCAACACAAGACTCATTTTATTTGATTTGTCATGCTCAATGAGGCAAACACAATGATAAAGACTTCATCAACTTTTCCTTTCACGACTATTACGGCGCCTATATATTCAAGCAAGGCGACAAATCACAGAAAGCGTGTCAATAAGCAAGTGTGAACGTAGAAATCCTGTTGAACTCCGTGATATTAACCGAGTAGAATAAGAAGAAAGCTTAGGGACTGGCAAGTGGAATTTCAATTCCCGTGGCAATAACCGAGACGTGATTATATCCGAGGTGATATTAGCCGAGTTATACTGCAGCATATTTCTTAGTTATATGTCATTAAGTTCCTTAAGAACAATGGTTTGATACGAAGGAGACAGAGTGGACAACGCTGTGAGTGGCTCCTTGCTAAGAAATTGAAGCACACTGATTTACATTTAGCAAGGCTTGTAGCCAGCCCGTCCGAAGGCTCGAGAGTACAGATTGCAACAGAACGACGTTACGAAATACAAGACATTTATAGCGACTGACAGAGGGTGCTGATTGGTGGTCTAGGTTGTGACGTGAATGTAGAGCTGGGTCGATTGTGGATTTTAAACTATCGATTAATCGACCCAAACAGTCTATAAAGTATCGATTAATCGGACCATACAGAGGCCTTTTGTTTCTTGTCTTATTGTCGTAGTTTGCCTTTGTAAAGTCATGGTAATTATCTTCTGGTTCGGTGATCTCTTTGTTTTATGCACTTTTGTCTGCTCTTTAATGAGTGAGAAGGTATTGTAAACTGAATAATGGTGTCTAGTCCTTTGAAAGGCATCGATAGAAGCACATCTTTTGTGATATCGATGAAACGTTGGTTTAACAGGACAATCGATTGCCAAAAAACAATTGATTAATCGATGCATCGGACCCACCTCTACGTGAATGCTTGCTGAGACCGCAACAACACTATTTTTAACAATGCATTATGAACCATTGATTGACACCCTGTCCAGGTGATTATACAAAACTAGGTCCTGCGCTACAGCACGCAATTCATGTGACACTGTAACACCTCGTATGACACTACAAACGTACACACCAACCATTTGTACAGAATTGGTAGACACAAGGCTTTCAAGCTTTAATGCTAATTAAACGGCCTAAACGGCATTAATTATTCTAATTTATAACCCTGTCATGTATTTCATTTTCAATGTTTCCACTTAATTATTTTATGTGCATATGCCTCATAAATATTTGTCATTGAATTGTTCCAGGTCTGACGCATCGACTTAATGGTTAACAGTTGAGATTGTTTTTCTGTAGAAATCAGACGAAGTTATGTGCAATCTATTTGGTACGAAAACTGCTACGCCAATTGAGGAAGAAGCCAGGGTAAGTACTGCATCAAAATTATATTCTCATTGTCACAATTGTGTTTCCTGTATTCTTTTGGAAACGGTAGTTGGTGAAGAAACCCAAGGCAATGTTCAAATACAGTCAAACCTGTATTAACAGCCACCTGTATATAAAGGCCACTCGTTATCACCCCAAAGTGACATTTTCTATAGAAACCAACCTGGACAGAAAGGCTGCCTGTCTATAAATGTTATTTCTCGCAGGTCCCAGAGGTGACTATTATACACAGGTTTCACTGACCAGCTAATATATAGATAGATATATAGATATTTTATTTTGATTACAATAAGTCAACAAATAAACAAAGAAAGATAAAAGTTAATACAATTTTGCTACAATTTTTAATTACAAGATCAGAAATATGTGATCATGGTCATCCCGTAAGCTAGAAGCTTGTTTATTTGGTAGACCATTTACAAAATATGAGGTTAAATATTGTTACAAATACGAAATACGAGCATTAATTACATATGAAGAGTTCATTTTTGGCGATGTAAACATGTAAATCAGGTTCATGCATTAAAAACTAGAGTAACGGTAAGCTAAATAAAAAATGAGTATAATTTATTATGAGTATAATAAATGAGTATAATCTCTCGGCCAAGCATTCAACTCAAATAATTATCTATTTACTCATGCAATTATGTATGTAGGTATTTATTTCGGAAAAACGGCACAAAATGCATATTCAGGGATGATAATCTTCCACGGAATTCCGCGGATTCTCGAAGTTTTAAGCTTCCTCGGTCAATCTTATAATTGTTCTCCGTAGAGAAAACTTATTGGGGTAGGTTGATCGTAAACTTTGATGTGTAATGCAAATGCTGATCGCAAGTTCATAACAACCAATGTTTTTGCTCTGACGGAGACTCCCAGCCCTTGTAATGCCACATGCCACGCCCCTAATCCCGAAAAATTTTCCCTCCAGCGGGGATCTCCTCGGATTTATCATTTCACCGTTCTCATCCCTGCATATTGCAGTCAGTTTGAAATATGGAGATAATTAATCACTGTACGATCAAATTGTAAATGGCAAGATAGATTTTCAGTAGATAAAAGCTAGATAATTATACACTGATCTACTGCAGGTAGCATATTTATAGCAAATTGATAATAATTGGGAAAGTACTAGAAGGTAGATGACATTATCTTTTAATTTTAGATATACAGTGAAACCTGTCTATAATGATCATCTTTTGGACTTGAGGAAAATGACCTTTATGCGCAGGTGGCTGCTTTGTAGAGATGGCCGCTAATGCGGGTTTGACTGTATGATATAAATAGGATATGGCATCATTATATGATTGAATATTACCTAATATATAACAATAAAAGTTCGACAAATGTGTTACACTCATGGTCAAAGCAATTGTTTCCTGTTGTTTTTAGGTTGGCACGGGTGAATTTGATCGATATTTGATTCCCGCCAAAGCCAATTCTGCAGTCAAGCCTACTACCAGTCGTAAGTGTACTTTACTATGTATTACTTTGCTGTACAGTATAACCTGTCTGAACGCCCACCTGTCTTAAGAGACCATCTTCAAATAGTATATCAAAGTCTTCAACAATGTAATATACAGGTCTGTCTTGGACATCCACCTGTGTTAACCTCCGTTTGTCATTAGCCCTTTGAGTGGTCGCTCAAGACAGGTTTTCTTCGCTTTCTCATTTTCTTTTCACTTCTTAGTTCTTAGTTTTGATGCTTTGTTTATTTCTCACCAGTGTCAGTGTCTCGCCCTCGCACCAGAAAATCAGTCTCGTTTGCATTGGATGTGCAAGCACAGCAACATTGCCTTATAAATGATTCACCTCTACCCGGTCTTCGAGGCAATACTCCCCGTTTGAGATCTGCAACTCGTAAAGGCTCTGAGCTAATGTCCTTCTCACCTTGAGTTGAAAACGAAGTTGTCTTCATTTGAGCTCATGTGGTGTATTCTTTCTATAGACTATTGGGCTCGCTTTTCCGTTGTAAATACATATTATAGTTTTCTCCCTTGTTGGTACTAGGCAACTAACGTGTTGCTCGGTGCATTATGTCCACTTCCATTGCTTTACAGTGGAATTTATTTATGCTATCCTATGTATGTCTTGTGTAAGTTGCATGTGTACATTAGGGTCCTGGTGATGGTTTCCATGGAAACTGCTTGTGATGTGGAAATTCGAGTTTAAACTTTGCCAATAACGATTTATGGTATCTGAGTTGCTTACAATTTCTTGTGTTTATAAGTTGTGTTCCGTCTGTCCCTAGAGACGAGACTGCCTTAGGCGACTTCCTGACTCGACAGTCAATCATTTTGACAACCTACTTTACGTAAATTATCTGAGTATAAAGTGTAGTGAAATCTTTATTAAGGTGTGTCTGATGGTTGCGACCAACGGGGGTTCGTCTCCCATGTTATTCTTGTCTGTAACATTTAGTTCGCTAGGTCAATACACAAATCTCTTTCCTTGTCTTTCGGGTTCATAAACATTAGATAGATAGTCATATATTTGCCAATTACTTTCTACAAGTGTGTAGCAAATATCTATTAAAGCATACAATAGCAACAGCGTGTGTTTTATACAATATATATAGCATGGTAGTAACGCAATCAGCCGTACTCTTTCCAATGATCGTCAATTTCAGGGATTGTTCTTGGCTGTCAAAATTGTAGATTTCAGCTCAAAACCACGTGCCTAAAAACAAGTGTATCCCTTCATGCATTGGGGCTGCGCTTGGTCCATTGCATCAAGCATGTTGGTATTGCCATCTATTAAAATGTTAGTCAATGTTTGTANTAAATTAAATGTTCCAATCCTGTGATCTTCCAACAGTTTTTCTTTCAAATATCTTCGTCTTTTGTATTGTTTTTGAACGTTAGATAGCGGATATTGGATCGATACATGTTGCTAATGATACAGTCCTCATCTCAGGAAATTGTCGAATCCAGAGCACGATCTATCTACAATATATAATACAAGATAAAGCAATCATGCCAAGCTGAGTAATTTGTAAATAATTGTAGACACGTTTCATTGTATAAAGTATTGGTGNGTCATAGACATTCACATGTATTAGCAATCAATCAATAATGATTTAATCCACACATTTGTAGAATAATGCAACAAGGCAAAACGTAACTGAACTGTAGCTGGAGGTAGATTTGACACAAGTTCTTGCTACTTATCTCTGAGCTCCTTGTTCGACAACCATCACGCAGATATTCGTTGCGTCATAAAGAAGGTGATCTTCTGGTTGTTCCAAGATCAAGAAGTAGGATGCTTGGCAACAGGGCCTTCTCATCTCTGGACCAGTTGTGTGGAACTCTCTTCCAAACGAAATTCGCGGCTCACCAACGTTGGACTGTTTCAAGGCACGACTCAAGACACATTTTTAAAATGGCATATGCGAAGTAATGTCGTTTTTAATCTAAATCATCCCAGGAACACTGCGAGAAATTTTTTAAGTAGCTGTAGATATAGTTTAATTTTAATTCTCATTAATAGGATGGTAAAAGTACATTTTAATTTGCTATAATTATATTTTGGTTTTGAAGTACGGTAGAGTTTAAGCCATGATGCATGTCAGCGCTTTAGAATATTTGTATAGTTTAAGCCCTCTATCATCATCATCATCAATCAATTTATTTATTACTCGTATTCAACTGAAGTACATAATATTATATGCAATCAGTTGCCAATAAATGGCACGTTTCACAGAAATTCTCTATAAATTCTTGCCGGTATAAATTTTTTTTTAGAGTTTCACATTAATTCGTTCATCTGGCAATTAACTTATTTCATTCAACATGTTTAGATGAATATACATTTTACTTGCAACTACTAGATAAAAACTTAGCCTTGATAAAACAAATAATTCAAATTAATATTTCAGCCAAAACAGACCTAATCCTACGGCTATCAAAATTAATTGCTACAATATTTACATCATAATCTAAAAATTGGCAAGCAACACCAGCTGGACCGTAGGGACCTTAAAATCCTCTTGCAGCGTTCCCTCTTGGGAATTAACTATATATAATTGCATGCGTGCTTTAGAAAATTGGCATCCGTGTATCCATTTTAATATAAGCGACGTACACCAAGAAGCATCTCAAATAATCTTTGATGTGATATGGTACCGTTTGCACGAGGACCCAGCTTCCAGGAGTCCATTCCCCAAAACCCTGTAAAACAGGGCTCCGGCCGCCCCAGCTCCACGGCGAGGACGCCGTACCTCCAGAGCCACAAAACGGTACTTCTATAGTGGGCACATTTATGACATTTTATGTAAAGAAATGGGTTTCGAATTCAGTGGAGTCATCGAAGACTCGTTGCTGCTACTCTTCCTTGGATCGAATGACTTTTACATACCTTGGTAAGTGGTAATAACCTTATTCTCTTACAGTCTGTTCTCTCGAGTCTTCGGACGGGCTGGCTACCCTTCGTCATATCTGCCACGTCAACCTCGTCAGCTTGCTTGCTTATCTATACAACGTACAACTTGAAACAAATAAAAGTTCATTTCCAAAAACAAATACAACTTTCATACCTTATATAGCCAGTATGCCGATGACACGACACTCATGCATGTCTGTTCTCTATGACTGATCTTCTGCTCTCTCTTCTTTCCTCGTTTTGATTATTAGCTACATTTTCAATATCATAAACTGTATTTCAATGTATCCATCATAGAAATTATATTATTGTAATGTTAAATTATTGTAAATGAGGGTCTCCCAAACAAACAAGCAGCGTTGCTTAAGGGATGACCCTGATCATGTGAACCTTTAGAATGTTTTAATTTAGCCCTACCTTGTATTCATCTTGCTTATTTCATGATCAAAATACTGAACTATCTATCTATTTGTTGGCTTGGGATGCGCGGATGAACAACTGCCCATCGTACAATAGCGACACCAATTTGTAATCGCCGAAGGTCGGACTTGATTTGCCACAATACGAGACTTTGTCAACAGATGTATAACAACGAAATTCGGCAAGCTCTCTCCATCTCTGTGCGCAGCCAAAGTTTGAAACAAACTTTTGAAGAGACATTCGTCTCCCATGAAGTATTTTAAGTTAAGTTCAATTTTTAGTTTATTCAACGAATAGCAGTAAAGTATTTTCAACACAATATGTCAATTTTCAACTTATTTTAACTATATTCTATTGATAGTCTTGCTTTTAAACTCGCTATTCTGTAATATGTGCCGTATAGGGGCAACTGCTTGCCTGGAAACAGAAAGTAGTAGAATGTGTGATGAAATAAATAAAATGATGATGGCAGTAGGAAATGAATCACTTGGCTTATAACCAAAATATATTTCTCACGGTAATCGGGTCCAAGATGTTTATAATAGTATACTCTAGACTCTTGAGAAAAAAAATTTGATATCGAAAATCAGCCATCATCATCTTGGGCATCATTGCCAGTAATTCTCTTGATGAATATTGGTATTTTAACCAAGCCGTGTAATTTTTAGGAATTAACCCTTAGATGTTTATTTGTAAATAGTTCGTAAATAGAATGTAATTTTGGAGGTATTTTTTAATTGAAGATATTATTGCATTTGTATTTAAGATTAAGTTTTATTTATTTATTTCTGACTCCTTGTATTGTTTTAATATCGAAAATTAACATTTTCTTTCTACCATAATTATTTTGACACAGTTCTCTGCTCGATTGCTACAGTATGCAGTACAGTATGCAGTTCAAGCCTTCAAGGCACAAACAGTTTAGATTGAGTCTTTCGAATTCTTATTCGCATCGATTGCTATCGAAACCTTTGGCGCATTTGGCCCATCAGCCAAGGCCTTCGTTGAAGAACTAGGCACTAGATTGAGTGGCACACGAGCAAGGTCGATTTCATTGCAAACTTGAGCTTGGCCATCCAGCGCGAAAAAGGCGAGAGCGTACGCGGCACATTTGCCAAAGTTGAATTGAATGATCGTTAGTATTAGTATTTTTAATTTATATTTGCATTTCAATAAATAATTTTGTGTATAAACAAGAACCATTTTAGAACAATTTAGATGCTCCAAAATGTTTGCACAAGGGGCCATGAACAGCTTAAGTGTACTGCCACATCATACGTTTGTAAATTGTACATCGCGTCTCCCGTGTGTCCCTAATTGTGGGGGTTGTTCTTGCGCCAGCTGATCACGCATACGTAATCATTCACGCGTTCATTTTGTACCGGCATGCATTGGGAGCATCGTCTGCCTCAAAACACAAAAATCAACAAGAGAACTTAGAGAAGGCAGCTTCACAACATCTGAGCTTTGCCTGAGTTTACGCTCAAAATTTCACCACCCAGAGTATTTTTACGTCTCATTTTTCATCATGACGACTAAAGAGCCATTGTCGGATGACTTGGTTATCGTCAACTCTACGAGCAATGATGATGCGCCGCCTTCTTGCTGCTTGTGTCTCGATGTTCGTTCTGGGACTGTCTTCATTGGATTGTGCAATTTGGTGAGTCGACTGCCGAGTTCCCGTTTGTCCTCGCTCAAATCGCGTCTTTATCCGACGTATCGTTACCTAGATCTTCGTACCATAAGTTATTTTGGCTAGGGATAGTTTAAATTTCAAGTTATGGTGTTTGCTTTTGAAAATGACAAAAAGAATGATTGTTGCTTTGTGCGATGTTATGGCCGCTTGTGCTTTCGCCTTCGCACAGCAAAACTGCTCCCGATCTTCCCTTTTCTGTTTGTTTGTGTACATGTGGCTTTATCAAACATAGTAAAGATCGCTAATGATTTACAATTTCGTGAAGTTTAATAACAAGAAGCTTGCTGTATACGATCTAGTCAAAGTTTTGATGAAAAGTACAATCGGTAAATTAGGCTTGCCAGTCAAACGGACGTGGGCTTCTGCTTCTTATCGAACAAGCATCTGCTTCGGAACTATTTTCCTGTTGCAAGAGTGACCGATTACCACTTCCCGTAGTATCTCATGGCCCAGAATTGATATGTTTATTAGAGTTCAGTCCAACTTTTGCGATTTCTAGGACTGTCTTGTTTAGTTGTTTGAGTATAGGCCTACTCAGCATGACGGCGAAGACAGCGGAGCACACGAGTTTCACACTAATATCCGAATTGGTAAAAAAAAAATAAAACACACCCACAAGCACACTAGTGGTTATGTTATATTTCACTGTCGCTTCGTTGTTGTAAATGATAGCGAAATGTATATCTAAACTCAGTGCACTGCCGACGTATCTACAGAACGAGCCGAGGACGTTTTGGCTTTGAGCCACTTCAAGGCCCCTTTTCTCCACCTCGACTCCTGGAGACATTAAATTTTGTATAAATGGCTTTATTTTTGACAAAACTTCATATTTCCTGCACTCAGCTTGCTGCAGAACTCATTTTTAACGGTGGACCTGTTGAATTCTGAAAATTGTTTCGATTTAAACTTTTTTTAAAGTGTGCCGATGCCACAAGTATGATGTTGGAATTAAGCGTATTTTTGGCATTTTGTGTGGAGATCCCCAGAAACAGGTCTATAGGCCTAACAAAATGCTACAATTTGCAACAAATTATGACGGTGTCAAACCATGCTATTTCTACATTCTGTGTAATTTATTATTTGTTCTTTTGTGCTGCAGGTGATNTGCACGCTGCTGGTCTTATTGCAGCGAGCAGAATGCTGGTGCACTACCATCAGCATATGCGTGACACCAATGCATACTACGGATACCATTATCATGCCGTTGCCGGTGAGTTTATATCCATCTATAGCTTGTAATAATATACAGTCAAACCTTTATTAGCGGCCACCTCTATAGAGCAGCCACCTGTATATAAAGGTCACTCTTCAAAGCCCCCAAAATGACACTTTCTATAGAAATCAACCTGGACAGAAAGTCCACCTGTCTATAAAGGTCACTTTTTCAGGTCCCAAAGGTGACCATTATAGACAGTTTTCACTGTACCGGTAGAGGGTAGACTGTCATTTATGCAAAAATGTCCGCTTGATGCACTTATTGCATAAAGCACGACACATCATACGATCAGACGCACCAAAGAATGACAAATCACCATATGAAACCACCATCCATGCTATGTCTCTATGGTCACGCATCTCGGCATGTTATCAGCTGATGACGCCTTGGAGTTGGAATGGCTATCGGGCATAGGGATTAAATCTTATAAACGCTGAGTCTCTGACCTATATGCTATTAATCTCTGATCCTCCATTGCTAAATGACTGCTATAAAAGGCAATCCGTATGTAACCTGCTTTCATGGGCCAGTGTTATTTGATCTCTGTGTTACAGATTGGTTCACTTTATGGTGCAAATAGAAATGTGTTTAGGTAGCGAATGATAGCAAATGTCTGTTCGTGCCTAGCTGTTTTCTCTGGAGCACCGCGTTATTTTCTGTGGTCAGTAACATGATTGCCGTTTCATATATCTTTGACGACAATGACAAGTGTGTTTTGCTTCAGCATGTCCATTAAAAAGAAGAGTAAAAAGCCAANAAAATTCAAAAGTCAAAACACAGAGCATTTATGTACAATTTGACAACCTAAAATTTTTACAACTTGCCGCTTGAATTTGTGCATTGCATCGTCGTATATTCCCATCGCACTGTGTGAAGTTTGTGTCAATTGTTGCTACAGCCAGTCAACCAGATAGATTTTCTATGCCTTCCAAACTTAGATCCCCCGTTTGATTGCAAATTACATTTCATTTGAGTTGGTACAAGGCAATCAAGATTTGAATGGCAAAGGTGTCATGTTTGGAAATTGATGATGAGATGTCATAGGAATAGATGCAATTAACTGATTCCCACTAGCAGTGTGGATTCTTTCTTTTGTTTGAATGCCAAGTAGGCGATTATTTTTCTACATTTTGTTTGAAGCACAATCAAGCCTGTATTAGCGGCCACCTCTATTGAGCAGCCACTTGTGTATAAAGGCTACTCTTCATAACCTCAAAATGACACTCTCTATAGAAATCAACCTGGACAGAAAGGCTACCTGTCTATAAGAACTTTTCTCTGCAGATCCCAAAGGTGACCATCATAGACAGGTTCCACTGTACAGTCAAACCTGTATTAGCGGCCACCTCTATAGAGCAGTCACCTGTGTATAAAGGCCACTCTTCATAACCCTAAAATGAGACTTTTTAATAGAAATCAACCTGGACAGAAGGTCACCTGTCTATAAATTTCATTTTTCTGCAGGTCCCAAAGGTGACCATTATAGACAGGTTTCACTGTATTATATGTTGTAGATGGTTGACCACGTCTTACTTTTTTCAGAAAACCACAATGTCGTTGGCCTGTGCTTGGCGGCTCTGATGTTCCTCATCACCCTTATGCTAATCTATGGAGCAATCACGGTAAGTTGTTGCTATTCTACGTATCGATGCAAGAGCATCCTTGGTGATATTTTGTCAAATTTCCCCTTGATAATCGAACGATCGGAAGCAGGGAACATTAAATGTAATTATTGTACATTGTTTACAATTATACAAACGCTTAGAAACTCCCTACCGTATTTTTCCGTAATAGCGCCCCAGGCGCTTATATGGAAAATCGAGTTTCTGAGGCAAGAAAATTGACCCGAATAAGCGCCCCGGACGCGTAAATGGAAAATCTCTCGCTCTCCTTTGTGACTCGTTGGTCTAGCGGACGGCGAGATATTGTCCATAGCTGTTGCAGAGGCAGTTCGACTGGGAATGATTCAAATTTTCCTGCAACTGCCACAAGACAACAATTGGACCAAACAACCGCCCTGGGGCGCTTATTTTGAAAGAATAACCAAATAACCGCCCCAGGGCGCTTTTTTTTTTGGGGGGGGCGCTATTACGGAAAAATACGGTATATTGTAATGCATTCATTGCATATAGTGGAACTTTGTTTATCACGCTGTTAAATATGAAACTCTTTTATAACCCATAAGCTTAAGCCACACTATCTCTTAAACAGGTGCGAATTGTGAGTTGAAACTTGTGCGAGTGTTTGCTTAGCCTGCTACACTCTCGCTTCCTGTTTGTTGGCGAGTAACAGTGTTTGTATTGCTTCTGCAGAAGCATGGCATAGAATTTAATCAATCAGCTTTGCACTTTGTTTCAATTGTTTACTTTGAGCAATCACCAAAAGCTAAGAAGTCTAATTGCGTCCAAGTTGTGGGCTGTGCATTCAGAGCAACCGATCTGCGCGATTTGCATTGACCACGATCAGCTCGGGGCTACTGTTCTGTTAATCGCAAATTCCTATTAACTGTTTGCGATCGTGGGACTTTGAATTTACACATGATAATGCAACTTTTTATTCCACATGAAGGGCTGTGGTGATAGTAATTTAGTTATACTGTATATGCAAAATGAGTTGCTCTGTAAACGTTGTGCTAGAGAAACTCTTACAAGCAATTTCATCTGTCATGTTCTGTTTTGCTTCGTATTGATGACAGTGTTGTTATGTTTTGTTCTTTAGCGTCAATCCAACCTACTTCTGCCCTTCTTCTTCTTGCAAGTGTTTGACATGGGCTTGTTCGTCATGGGCACAGCTGGTATTTCTACCTATGGAGGACACCTCAAAATCGCCCTGCAGTCCAATGTAAGCTTGCAAACATCTGTTTAATTTGTTAATTGACGAAGCGCATTCCTAATGCATTTCGGGATGCAATTTATTTATTTCACGGGATTTTGAGTTAAAATCGACAATTTTGACAGCCAAGAACAATCCTCGAAATTGACCACTATTGACAAGGGTACGGCTGATTGGTTGCAAACGAAGCATTTTGCTGACGTCTTCACCTGTGGCAGAGGTCGACTCACTTATATACCGAGATGCATTGAGACTGCACATGTCAAATTAATGTTTAGCTGTTCTCTTTGTGTGTTACTTTATTTTGTCAGCTGCTATGAATTGGAGTGAAGTAAGTTTAAAGATTGACAAGGTCAACATTATCAACCAGTTTGCCCAGATAAGGACTGAAGGCTATGATTTCTTACGCGTAGCGTCACCTGTAGGCATGCTTATCAAAGTAACATCTTCCTGCTGGCACAAGAAGTGGGAATTAAGCAAGCCAGGGTAGATGTCAAATTGTATGACTATCCCCTAGAGTCATTTTGAGAGTCGAAAGGGGACCTATCTTAATTCTTCGATTCCTGATAGGACCTATCTTAGATGGATTAATAAATTCTAAAACCTACTTACTCTGTTAATACTCGTGAAATACTGGCTTTGAAACTGTAGTGGCTGATGCGCGGTCTGTGTGAACTTGATGTCGTCATTGTGTAGTCACGTGATTGTAAGAATATGTAGCTGTGTCATCCTGTAATCTTCCTCTTTGCCGTCTGTACTTCGTCGTATCAACAACTCTTTC
>OFHS01000617.1:25032-38358 GCA_900245855.1 Calvadosia cruxmelitensis
ATAAATATCGCATAATTATATGTAATGCGAAAGCCTCTTTCTTCGTCTTCTACATGTTTCAATACTTTCTTATCAATACAGATGTGACACGGAAGTGTTTCAATTGGTCTCACAGTTTGGAGTCTAGCCTCATTGTGAATCCAATGCAGGAATTTGCCTCGTTCAGCGAAGGAAGCTCAATCGATCACAACAACTTGTACGTCAATTTCAAAGCCAAGAATAACAAAACCCTTACAGACGAGGCTGGTCACCTGAAGAAGAGACACGTCTTCAAACATAACCTAAGGTGAACCTACTGTCAAAGTACATTTATTTAAAACCCAGGAAATCCAGTGAAACCTGTCTGATATGGTCACTTTCTGTTCAGATTAAATTCTAAAGAAAATATCACTTTGGGGTTATGACGATTGGCCTTTATATACAGGTGGTTGCTCTGTAGAGGTGGCTGCTAATACAGGCTTGACATTACGTCAATTTGTGTCCTGTAGGTTTATCAATTCCAAAAACCGGAAGAACTCATCATTCAAGCTAGCTGTCAATCACCTCACCGATATGACTCCGGAAGAATACGCCAGTCTCCAAGGGCAACCAATCGAACCGGATGACAAGAAGCACAAAGGAATGGTGAAATTAGAAACCCATGAAAAGAACCAAACAAAAAAGAATCCACCTAAACCAATCGAAGTGCCGGATCAGCTGGACTGGCGGGACTTTGGTAAGACCAACCGACATTGTCACGAATGAATTATGCTAATCATTGGCAACGTCAGTGCATGGGCATTTACAACATGTCTTGTATATTATAATGTCCACTTGCTCTAATAATTATATGAGAAGCACTTGAGGTTAGAGTAGTTACCCGTCGTACACGTAGTACCAAGTATGTCTATGGTCTATCTGGGAGTTGATGCTGCAGGGTCCAATATTTGCTACAGCCAAGCCTTTATTAGCGGCCACCTCTACAAAGCAGCCACCAGTGTAAAAGTCACTCTTCATAACCCCAAAATTACACTTCCTATAGAAATCAACCTGCATGGATAGAAAGGCCATCTGTCTATAAAGGTCATTTTTCTCAGGTCCCAGAGGTAACAGTTATAGACAGGTTTCACTGTATGCTGAATCGTGTACAAAGACCAAGAAAATTTATACACTGTCTTCTCTTCTATTCCAGGTGCAGTATCTCCTGTAAAGGGTCAGGCCATTTGTGGTTCATGCTACGCATTCTCAGCAGCCGGAGCAGCCGAAGCTGCACAATTTTTAAAGGTAGATCCTTATTTATGACGATTATGGTTGCGCAATGAAACTATTTATTTTATGATTGTCTGATAACGAATTTTAATTAATTTCACTTAAGATTTTGGTATGTAATACACAATATATTAGTGAAAGTCAATACTTTTGAATTGTTAGTTATTTTACTTATCTTAAATGTCCTAAGTGAAAAGCTCTACTAAGTTGATCATTTGGCTATACAATGCAAGATGATGGATTTTTCTATCGATCTGTAGCTGCATTTTTTAGGTAGTTAATGGAGCTCGATAGAAGACCTAATACGAAGCAATGTATTGCATGCTATATTGATCTTATACCACTATTAAGCATCATGATGCAGCTGTATGTGATTAACTTACATCTGTTAAGTACTGCACGAGCACTCTGGGTAGTGTAATGAGAGTATCTCGTAAAACGGCAATAATAATCACTAAAATCAAGACGGATCTAAAGACACAGCCTTCGCATTCTTCGTACTTGCAACAACCCCTTTTTCAATCAAATCCGTCAAATGACGTAATACATAATCATGCAGCGACTCATAATTATCTACGTTATGCATAATTAGCATAACAGTAGTTTGCAATGAAAGTAGGATCAATAAGTATAGAGCCAATCTTAGGCTTGAGATGGAATGACTTTGTCGGCAACGATGATCTTGAGATGCAGATTGGGGGCCGTCGGGTGCTGTCGGAGGAGGCGGTGGTGGCTCGGCAGTACCGATGGCTGGGTCACTTTCAACGCCACTCTGACCTAAACCCTGCTATCATTGACGGCCTTCTTGATGGTTCATGCCGCATTCCGGGCGGCCAGAAACTGAGGTGGACTGCAGCTCTCAGACATTGGACTGGCTGGTCTTCATCCGTGCTGGTCGATGCCTCCGCCGATCGCATGCCTTTGATGAAGAAAAGCAGGCCCAGCTCGATGGTCCTACGCAGTAGCAAAATTGGTGGCCGGACAAGCGCCCTGGGCGTGTGCCGCTGATGATGATGATGATGATGATGATGAGCCAATCATCTACTTATAGATTGCAGTGCATATAGCAATTTGCCTTAACAGCTGCAAGAGAAATTCTAATGATATTAGCAAACAGTTATGAGTCATTGAGCTTGTATTTATATTGTCAGAAGATTGATTAAATATGGCGTGGATGGATAAGGACTGCAACTGGAAGCGCCGACGAAGCTTGGATTTTTGAAACATTTTTTTACGATTTTGTATCCGTACAAGAGATAAACTTGATATTATAGTAACTCTCAGGAGTGAATTTTGCCATACGAACAGAGCACAACATCTGTCTCTTGTCTCCTAACCTGTAGACATAAATTGTAAAACGGAATCCATTAGGATGACGAACCATTTTAGTTGAAATTATTCAGTTTACTTTGTTTTTGCAAACTCTAGACTGGGAAGCTCGTCGAGGTCTCAGCCCAGCAAATTGTCGATTGTTCTTGGGGCTCTGGTAACCATGGATGTAAAGGAGGCTACTATTCCAAGGCTCTTAGTTGGATATACCTTCACGGAATTAGCACGGACGCAAGCTACGGGAAGTACCTTGGACAAGTAAGTGGAATATACCATAGTTAAACCATATCTCATCAGTGTTAACAGCACAAGCGATTGGATCTGGGCTGAGAATTATTAGAACGATAAACCGATAGAAATGCAATAATTGATTTGTGGAGGACGAAGATACGAAGATGGAGGCTTTCGCATTCCACATATGATATGTTTGATAGACAAGTTGCTGGTCCGACGACAGGGAGAGATGGCAGAGTTCCAAGGAGTCAATATGGTCGTTGGTGCCAGAGCTCTATGTCGTGAGACTCAGCGTAGATAAGAGGAAAGACAGAGCTGTTAACACGACGAAGTACAGACGGCAAAGAAAATGATTACAAGATGACACAGCTACATATTCTTACAATCACGTGCCTACACAATGACGACATCAAGTTCACACTGACCGCGCGTCAGCCACTACAGAAACATCTATGGCAAATAAAAATATCTCAAATCTTTAATATAGCAACATGGTATACGTTGGCTTGGCTTTAAAGTATTGAATTCTCGCTAATTTGAAAAAAATGATATCGAAATAGTGCAAGGCATGATATGTATGTATTTATGGTTTAAAAATTCATTCATGCCAGCACACGTGTTTTAGGATCTTTCCTGGAACAAAAACTAATTTCCTAAAGATTTTCAATAAGTAATACCTTTAGTGCATAATACGTGTGTTTCTTTCTTTTCCATATCGCAGGAGGGGACTTGCCATTTCAATGATACTTGGTACGGTACTAAAATCGATGCATTTGCCTATGTACCAAGCTACAACGACACTGCGTTGAAGTATGCTATTGCACGCCATGGACCAGCAGCCGTTTCGATCAACGTAGCACCGCTTTCGTTTCAGTTTTACAGCAAAGGCATCTACGATGACGCAATGTGTTGTAAGTTCAATGTAAATCGAATGCTATCAATCAAAACGCGGTAAAGTGTAACCCAATTGTGTAACCCCGTTAATATTACCTTGCTTAATATCACAATTCACAACCCGCTTATTATCACGATTTTTCACTGGAAAACCATAGTCATATTAACGAGGTTACATTGTACAGTATATGCGTGAAGAGTTCTAAGGCATGTGGCAATTAATCAATTAATTAATTCTGTTCATTATCAGACTAATGCTCGTCTTAGTTAAGGCACGTTGCTTTGAACTGGAATTGAAATTTTTGACAGTCATGAGCAATTCCTACAATTGCCCGGATGCTTCTTGGGAATTATGATTCAATGGGTTTTCAGACACGTGGGATACAGTCGACAATGGACCAAGCGCAGTCCCAATGCATGACGGGATACACTTGATTTTAGGCACGTGGTTTTGAGCTGAAATCTACGATTTTGACAGCCAAGAACAATCCCTGAAATTGACCATCATTGACAAGAGTACGGCGGGGTGCGTTGCAAACAAAGCATTTTCCTGGCGTCTTCATCCGTGGCAGAGGTCAACTCATTTATATACCGACATGCAGTGGGACTGCGCATGGCGGATTTTGACAGATAAGAATAATTCTTCAAATTGACTATCATAATGATATGAGAGTACGGATGAATGCATTATATGGAAAGTTATAAAGTAGTTAATTGATTCGTTTATAATAGTGTCCGCGTACATGTTCATATCGCCTTACCGCTAATTCTGATTTCAAAGTTGATGCTGGAAGCTCATACGCTGTTGTACTATATCCATTTCCACTGTGATTTGCAGTATTACAGCAGATCGTTCCACCATGGAATCACGCGGGAGCAAAAGAAGTTCTTGATAAATTTATTTGCATTGGCACGAACTGGCACTCCTTTTAAAAGAACTCTTTCTCATTTTCAGGGTCAAATGCAACTCGACATTCCGCTCTTGTCGTCGGATACGGCAAGGAGAATGGGAAAGAGTACTGGCTTGTCAAGAACTCGTGGTCTCAATCCTGGGGCGAAAGAGGCTACATCAAAGTCGCAATGAAGAACAACTTGTGTGGCATAACGGAAAGTCCCATAGTAGCATTAATGAATCACGTGACATTTCAATTTCCGGTTAAAGAGAAAATCAAACAGGATGAACTCCAAACGAATCAAACCGCACCCTTACCTCAAGCGGACAAAAAGAAATCAAAACAACAAGGCGAAGAAAAATCTAGTGCAAAGAAAAAGTACAACAAATCATCCAATGCTATAAAAACAAAACTGAAATCTCCAAAGCATGTGAAAAAGGCCAAGGAAGACAAAGCTAGCAAGAGGACAGTTTCAGACGATGCAATGGCAGTCAGAGCTAAGAAAAAGGAGACGAAAGTCATTGTAAAGCACAACAAGCCTCACAGTAAACCTTCAAGCAAACTGCTCACTCTCGAGCCAGACCGACTGGCTGTGGCTCTTAAGCGAACCGTAAAAGATCTTCTCAAGAAAATAACAAAGAGTTTAATAGTGGGAAAACTTGGCTAAATATAAGAAAATATTTACTTTGTACTTCTGTGGAAGAACTCAACGAAGCACAAATCTTTATTTGCAGCAATGCAATTTTCTATACAGCATTCATACAATATAGAGGATTAATTCATCGATCTTTTAGCCGTTGTAAATTTTAAAACGCTACAAAATGATAGATAATATGTTTTTTAATTGCCTGCTATACATCGCATTCGAGCAGTTAATGCCAGCATAATAAGATTGTACATAAAAATGATTTGTTTATTTACGTTGCCTTACCTGTATTATCATTCTACAAAACGTACCACAATAGCAACTGCAGTTTGCAGTTGAATACGAGTTTAAACAAATATATTGGTAGTGATGAATACAGTCTCTCGCTCGTGGTTTTTCGAACAGATAACTAGACTATTAAAATGTGATCTTACTTTTCTTTTTAACTGCCACACGCGGAGACAGACACTTTTTGGATGAACGGTGGAGGTACGTAGGGGGATTTTTTACGAGTTCAATCACCCTCGTTGCGAGGGCTGGCTCCCTTGTCTAGAACTATTAGTTGGACGTTTTGAACCACCTCTGCACTGATGATAATTGTGCAGCACGGCACGTTACATTAAGCCCCTCGCCACCAGGGCAGCNGTGTCAATTTTCTTAGATTCTCCGTAGAGATGGTGTCGGGCCAGTGATAGCCAAGAGCGTGCCGGAGTAATGCATCGTAGGACTGGGATAAACGAACAGCAATTGTCTCCGACATAAACCAGGTTTCACCCTCGCTGCGAGGGCTGGCTCCCTTGTCTAGAACTATTAGTTGGACGTTTTGAACCACCTCTGCACTGATGATAATTGTGCAGCACGGCGAGTTATTAAGCCCCTCGCCACCAGGGCAGCAACATGGTCCAAGCTGCAGGTCCGGCTGGGATTCGAACCCCGTACCCTGGGTACGAAAGCCAGCGTTCCTGCCACTAGGCCATGAAGCCGCATATGTGACCTTACTGAGGTCACTATCATTCGTGGCAGATTTGACCAATTTGAATAATTTTTCTAACAGCTGAATTTAATTACATTTGTATTTATATTTATCGTATGATTGGTATCCCACTTAGTTTCTTTTTACAAATTCAGGGTACGCGATGTTTATATAAATGATCATATATTGAAAACAGTTAACATCTTACTAATTGATGGAGACAGGCAAGATATGTAGGATTTGTATATTCGTCTTCATATCAATCAGATTATCAAAATGAGGTCTGAATAGACCAAGTGCAGTCTCAATGAATTTTGAGATTCATGCTAGTTGACCTTTGCCCATCGGATGACACATGGCTTTGTCTGAAGTGCATTCAACCCATAGACTTGGATTCAACCGTACTCTTTTCTGTGATGGTCGATTTTAAATATTTTTCTTGGCTGTCAAAACTGTCGATTTGAGCTCAAAAAGACGGAATTATAATATTATTAGCCTAATTCCCAAAATGCATCAGGACTGCACTTGGCCAATTTACTCTCACAAGCTTCTTGGGTCTTATTCATGGCTCGGGACTAAAGCGTAGTCCGGGACTAAACACTGAGTCGTGACTAAATTAATAAATCTGAATATGGGAGCTGAGATTTAGTCCTGGACTACGCTTTAGTCCCGGTCCATGTGTAAGCCCCTGGGCTCCTTTCATGGGATGAAAACGGGACGTACTACAGTATATGTAACTGATCACGACGTTACTATGCTTCATTTTCAGTTTTTGGTCAGCCCGTACACTTAGTACAGCTAAACCTGTATTAGCGGCCACCTCTATAGAGCAGCCACCTGTGTATAAACGCCACTCTTCATAACCTTAACATGGCACTTTCATTTGAAATCAGCCTGGACAAAAAGCCACCTGTTTCTAAAGGTCACCCTTCCTTAGGCGACCTTCACTGCAGCTTGACATCTTTCTTCAATCGTATTTCTTTGTTTACGACGCACACGTTTTAGGTCACTCCAGAGTAGCTGTAGATCATAGCATGTGTTCAGCGAGGCAGCTCGAGCTCAAGTGACGTGGACGCACGTCTGCATATAATATCAGCGGACATTACATAACACACTTAACACAAAGCGCATGCGCGCGTGAGTATAATATAATATAATTATTATAACAGAGTTGTTTTATATGTATTTTTTAATTGAAATTCCTCAAGCATAGAATTCACATGTAGCAGGCTATAACTATAGTACTTACATTACATTGGCAAACAGGGTATACAGAAGTAACATCATTATCGTCACATTTGGACAGAAAGGAAACCTGGAGTGTTATTTGGGTTGAATGTTAATCGATTTTGCTCGAAGTGGCTCTTAGTCATGATTTTCAGATCGCGATGCAGCATGGTACTTTTTTTTTGAAGGAGAAATGAATTTATTTAAAAACAGAGGAATTAAATTAAATAACTAATAAACCAGCTATACATTTCTAATGAATTATCCTTAAATTATACAATTTAAAAAACCTATTATAAAGCTATACATGGATGGCACTTGATCTTTGTCTTCATCTGAGCAGTAAATTGTCTTGTCGTCAGTAAATCTGATCAATATCAGTAAAAACAACTTTTTAGAAACAATTAATTTAATCAATCTCAAACTGACCACAATGAATGGCAGGGAACCGCATTAATTATTTAGTACATCACTGTATTCACTGCGGACAATTGACCAAGTACGGTCTCTATGTACTTTGGAATTTATGCTAGTTGACCTCTGCCACATGGCGGATGGCACTATTGTTCGATATGCAGTCAACCGTACTCTTGTCTATGATGATCAATTTCAAAGATTGTTATTGGCTGTCAAAATTGTTGATTTCAGCTCAAACACACGTGACTGTCCAAAAAGCATCAAGACTGCACTTGGCTCATTTTGCCCTTACCTTCCTTCGGAAAATCTTAGGCCATATAGCATTTTATTCACAGAGATGATAACTTGGTTTATTCATAGTCTTTAAGCCTTCTGTCAAAATTCAAGTGCTAGTATTTTCGAGCTTACTGTATTAATTAATTGTCCCGTAATTTGTGCGATTTAGTTGTGCAGTATAGTAATACTGTATAACACCATATTCCACAGCGTATCTTCATAAGAAGCAATTTCAGTGCAAAGGATTATTCACTGAAGCAATTTCAAGACAATGAATGGGGTACCCGGGGAGATAGCACTATGTTCATTGTCATATGTACAGTACGTACAGTATGTCCCTAACCCCTCCTTTTCTTCTTGGACAAAGCCTTTCCTTCCCGATATGCCTCAGTCCAACGTTCGACCGCGTGCAGCTGCAAGAATGAGGTCTGGGTCGAGGTTCCCTTCTCTTGCTCTTTCCTTCGAGAATTTGAACAGACAAGAATATCTTGACAAGCAATTTATCTAACAGAAATGGGTGTCGACGTCGAAACTATTTCACCTGGAGATGGTAAGTAGACATTTTGACATTTGTATGTAGTTTTCTGAGTCATTTGACTGGCTGTTAGGGGTATAACTGCTTTGTATGTTCGCACATTTGAGGAAATTCCTGCTGTTGGCCAGGCCAGTTGGCACACATGCTGAATATCAGGGAACACTCGAATGTACGAAATGTTACACCCTAGATCGCTTCTTTCGCTTGTCTGTTTACTTTATAGTGAATGTTTGAGAGGTTTAGAGCTGAGTTTGTAGCTTTACTTATGGTTAGATTCGCAGAAAATGTTTCATTTGTGAAATGTCTTGTGGCCAGCAGACGAACTATTTTTTCAAGAGAAAATAGTCTGCACCAGGGATGGATTAAAGAAGATTTTTCCCGAGGAAAAATCTTCTTTATTCTTTAAGTCAATTAAAGACAATTAAAGACAATTAAAGAAGATTCTCAAAATGTTCAAATGTCAACAAACCCAATTGCCAACTTTAACAATGTTATATTCCCTAAACTGGTGTTTCTGTCCTTTTACTCTGTTTTTAACTGCTCATGCTTCAATCCTGGCCAGTCAAAGCTGTCGTCACCTCCACAATCATAATTTTCGAGTAGCACATCAGCCATCTGCAAAGTGTTTGTCTTAATGTAGACTAATTTGGTCACTTTTTTGGGAGCAAGGCTAGTTGGAAGTTTTTAGTGAACAAAATCCAATGATTCAACCAATGATTCCTCAATTATAAATCGATAAAAATGTAAAATAGTAAAATAAAATGAATAAAGAAGATAAAAGAAGATTTGTAGGCTCAAGAGAAATCTTCTTTAATGATTAAAGAAGATAAAAGAAAAACTGTTTAAAGAAGACTCGCCATCCCTGGTCTGCACGCAAGCCAAGTAAACTACAGCTGTTTGTTTGCCTATGACATTTTTCTACAAGCCAAATTGTTATCGGCATATTGATTGCATCAGCAGATGGTGATTTCAGTAACAAACTATGAATATGAATTGTATAATTACATATATTTTGATGTAGCCTAGATATGAAATCTGCGGAAACACATCACCTGGGATCAAATTCCAATGAGTCAAAGTAATAATTATTTTCTGGGGCAAGTTAATGCCCCTTACCTGAATTCAAAGTAAGCCCCCTAGTCTGGAATCAACGTGTCTTGTAGACAGTGCTGTATAGATTACTTTTTATTTGTAACGAATTACAATTACAAGTTACAGCCGTTAAAAGTGTAACGAATTACAATTACAAATTACACTGGTTTCAAAAGTAATCGTTACAAATTCCTTTTAAAATTTCTTTTGCAAGGAAGGACATTCATTTCGCAACGAACCTTTAAAAATCACATTTTGTCATGAGATCGAAGAGTATGTTTGTGATTACTGCTAAAAAATCACACTTAAATGCAGCATAACATCAATCAATGTCAACCTGTTTGACTGAACGGAGTGAACGCTAGCACTGTGACTGTTTCGGAACGATTTCGTTGAAGGAAGAGCAACTGAGCAAGTATGAAAAGTAATTTTCAAAATGCCCAACAAGTTATAGTAACGATTACAAATTACTGTTGAAAAATGTAACGAATTACCATTACAACTTACTCTATCAAAAAAGTAACGGATTACAGTTAAAATTACTCTAAAAAGTAACGATTACAAGTAATCAGTTACTTGTAACGAATTACTATACAGCACTGCTTGTAGATAGTAAACAGCACAACAATTTTATTGCATTGTTAAACTCCCCTTGATGTGATACAAACAAATTCTAGACACAATTATCACCATGTTTATCAGAGTCAAAGTAGGGAAGCTGTTTGACGTTAAAATGAAGATTCGAATGTTCAACTGAGTAAGATACACTTCGATTTGAATCTTTTTGAACCTTCTTTGATGCACTGCGCCACATAATCAGTCATTTGAAATACGCTTGCTTGAACCCCCTGATAGCATTGATGACTGTAACCCAGGTTCCGTTTTGTCACGCGATTATGCCACACCGTTCTTGTGCATGAACAACACTTGATCTCTCCGCATGAAAACCCACCAAGGGAAAGAAATTTAGAAAACAAGGAAGAATGAGTTGCTTTGCTCATATATTTATGCGAGACGTGTATAACTGTTAGTCAATTGAGGACGCAGTTGGCAGACACTTTTTTTACACATTTGATTTGTCAAAATTTTTGTCAACAGCTGTTCAGATTCGGATCTCAAGATTTGATGTTGAGGCTCAAATAAATTCGAATAATTACGGCTTAAGCCGCATCCTTACTATACATACCAAGGGCCTACAGCACATACTTTGTAATAGTTAAAACGGCCCTTCGTCTATATCCATTTGTCTACTGTGGATTTCGTGACAAATCACTGTGGAGTACGGACATATCCATTGATGTCATATGCTTTTACTTGTTATAGAATCCACTTATCCCAAGAGAGGACAGACTGTTCATGTTCATTACACAGGTAAATATGTCATTTCTTTGTGTCGATATGAGTGCAGTTGTGCTGTGTGAGTTGCTACAAACATGCCCGGATGTCATCTCGAACCAAACTCCAACTGTGTCCACAGGGAAAATCAATTTCATACGACAGCCATTGTTTTATGCGTGGCATTGCCATCTGGAAGGTTTACTATGAGTAAATCAATAAAAGTTGTGTTGTGGGACCACAAAAAGGACCAATAAAATATGGTCTCTTGTAACAGGTAGTTGCTTTACCCTTTGAATACAGTAGACAATTATAGTCGAATTGCAAAGACAACCATGTGTCACCATAGCCGACATGATTTTCTTGTGAAGAAATAATGGGAACTGACCAATCAGATAGGGGTGCACCGGATCAGTGATCTGGCCGGATATCCAGCCGGATATTGAACCTTTTTACTGCGCCGGCGACCAGGCCGGATCGAGGGGAGATCCGAACATGATCCGGCCAAAATTTTCCAAAATTTATACAAGTTTATTAAAGCTTTTTGCATCACGAAACTCAGTGGAATCTCATCTTGTAATTTGCATCTGCTGTTTGCATTGAAAACAAGATGCCCCCGCTTCAAAATGCATCATTGAATTTGTTTTATGTTTGTCGTTGGCAGTATTGTGTGTCCATGATGGCAGCCGTTTTAAAATATTTTCATAGAAAACGTCACGTGATCGGTCAGACCGTCATTTTGAACTGCCTGTTCCACGAAGGATCGTCTCGCGTGTTTTGGTCGAATTTTTCGCTGTGTTACAGAGCTTTGAGGCCAGTGAACCACTGGAATTGTTGTTTTGTGGAACTGATGAATAAAATGAGAAGTCAAAGGCCATATTTTTTCTTATCTTATACCATTTCAAGCCACAGCAGCAGGCAGAAGCGACTCCAGGCCACCAGCCATGAGTCACAAGCCCGCTGAGGTCGGCTATGACTAATTCACATCCTGAACAGCACTTGTCGTTTTCATTTCCATTTGCAAAGCAGTAAATCATTGATTACAGGTCAGAAACGAAAGAGATGCATGTGAACTCAATCCCAACAGAGTATACAGCTTCGTGTGTGTGAAACAAATGCAGTTTTTTACTGTACTTCTCACTGCCTGCTTGTTTGTAAAAAGTAACAGTCTCAAGAGATTTTACTGGCACTTTACAACAGTTTTCATAGAAAATTTGAGCACCTAGAAGTCAAAATTACATAATTTCTTTGTTTTTCTGCTGCTTCGGCCGGATATCCAGTCGTATCGATCTTAACCCGTTGAGTCCTGCATTGTTTTGTGGATTTTGTTAGCCCCGTCCCGCATTTAAGCACTTTGTGACTTTTTCACTAAAACTGTTCTAAAATGTCGAATTGTCAAGCGATTGAAATAATTTTTTTTGCATATTAACCCCTTGTTCTGCGCCAGAGTCCATAATATATTCAGCTTGATCGTCAACATTCTGCTCATCCTCGCTTTCACTTTCAAGTTCAGAGGAATCAGAATCATTTCAAATCTCAAAGTTTTCTTTCCATGCATTAAAATCACTCAAGCAGTTGATGCTATATCTTCAGGATTATGCAGAAGCTCCCGAAGTAGAGGGAGAAGACAGTGCTTTTGTGTAAATATAACATTTCCTCTTTCGACGCCGCCATAGTGAAACGTGCTCATCAGCTAAGTGGAAACCGTTCAACGGGCAACATATTATTTCGGGCCGCAATTCAACACCAATATGAAAACAAACCGTTTTTTGTGAGGGCTATTGTGTCTAGAACAATATTGAGAAATGTTTAGAACAACAGAATCCTAGCATGAGTCAAGATATCAGCGCAGTTTCATTGGTCAACAGGGATACGGAATAGACCATATGGGTCATTCCATGCGAAATCGACAAGGTTTTGCCATCACCCTCTTCGATTTTCGTATAACTTGGTAGGCAGTTTCATCTACTCACAAAATCACCACAACTCAAATTTTAGACTCCAAATGGGCGTGGTTATGGATTTATGACCAATTAAAGTTCGCATTTTGCGTCAAAATTGGGCCAAGTGACCGAGCTTTTGGAGGTCGTGCTGACTTCGTTCGCAACAGAAACACGTCAAATGTCATATCAATAGAAAGGTAAAAGAAAGGTCTTTTATAAAATAATAATGTTTGTCTCGTCACTTGTACACAGCCGCCGTACGGACAATTTAAAAACTTTAAAGT
>OFHS01000618.1:2097-27663 GCA_900245855.1 Calvadosia cruxmelitensis
TTTTCTGTAATATGAATATTACTGTCTTACTGTGAGTGAATCAGGAACTATATAAATATATTTACTGGATTCGAAACTGCAGTTCTGCAGAAAACTCTAACGTGATCTTGCAGGTACACCAACCCCCCAAAAATTTTTCGCCTCCGGCGGGGTCGATGGGAAGCCGCTTCGCGGCTGTTGAACAACGATTTGCCCCTCCAAAAGTAAAAGCTGGCTACGCCACTAACAACAATGGGCAACAACAACTGCATACACTGTCAAGTTTACGAATTACAAGCACATTATAATTAATTCGTTTCCTCTTATGGATATTAGCTTAGTAGAACATAGGCACATAGATCATTCGTTAGCCTATCTATTCGCATGCTGCTTGAAATATTGAACACCACTTACGTTTTCTGGTGTTCCTCTCTGAACGACAGATTTCAAGGAAAACCTTCGTTCATATCCATCAACATACCCAAAGAGCAGTCGAGAATGTTCGAAGTTGCGACGCCATAAAATAGAACCGTATCCGAATATCCAAATGCTTCCCGAAATATCGACGGCCATTTTGTTCATTTGGTACAAGCAGGTTCTTATGCCTGTTTTTATCGACAGTCGTTGTACGTGCAAGACTCGGCAAAGTGCATTTCAGTTAGCCCAGAAGTCACGCCATGTTGGTTGGTTGACCACCCACCCTTCCAAACAACAATAAAATGTTCCCGCTCAAATTTGACTGTTTTCGGCATGCAGACAAAGCTCAAAAGCCGCTATTATCAACGAAATCTTGCTTTCTTTGTTCTGTTAAGTTCCCTTTCAAATCATGTTCAAATCGGACTGCTTTACAACTGTGAAACTCTTTTAAAGAAGACACTTTGCTTTTTACTTCTCAAATTCAAATTTATTTCCAACACTAATTATAGCCTTGAGTATGAAAGAGTGACAATTAGTCACGAAATTTAATTAGGATTGTCAGACGTCCCTTACTTTCTGGAATCGTTCCGTATTTACTGTACATGCTCTGCATTGCCAAATTCATTTGATTTTGTTAGACATTTCTACCTAATATTTGCAAATATTCCATATTTTTTCCTCTGTGGTCTGGTGCTGTTGTCCCTAACTTCGATGTACATTGTAACTTGCGACGAATATTAATCTTGTATTAAACTTGTATATAAAACACGCAACAAGTTGCCTAGTAGCATGTATGAAGCATGCTTTACAGAATGACGAGAACATTACATCATCATAATCGTCATTTATTCTGTAAAACCAATAATTCCTTTCAGTTCGCTGGGGCACATCTGTGGAATGGACTTCCCTCTTCGATCAAGGAAGTGGCTGACCCTGGCGGATTCAAGTATCTTTGCCGTTGGCACTTAGAAGCTTGAACTTGTTTCTTTTTATATAGTTATAATTATTCTTTAGTTCCCCTCTATTATTCAATGTTAATATCAATAATTTGTTGTATGATGTATCATGTATCTGCTCCGTGCAAAAAAGCTTTAAGCTTATCGGATTTTCAGAATAAATGACGATTGATTGATTGATTGATTGATCTTGCCAAACCCGGCCCTTCAAGGAACCGTCTTCATAATGCGATGGGTAGACCGTTCCAAAGATGGACGCCAGCAGCCTGAAAGGAGTGACGATGGCTTGAATTGAGCATTGTTGCTAGAGAAAGATCGAGTTTTGGAAGAGAAAGGAGATTGGAAAATATCTATTACCAGAAGAGGTCCATCACGATGTTGAACTCTCTGCATCAAGGAGAGCTGATGATAAGGGATCCTGGATGTGACACTCAGCCATCCAAGAGTGTTCAGCATGAATTTTATTTTTAGCACAACGCTAAAATAGATGAAATAAATACTAGCAGTTAATAAAATTACCATTCCTGTCTGACTGTCAAAGCACCATTATAAAACTAGCTACAATATATCATATATCAGGTGTAAATATTATTCCGAAGTACAGTGGAATCTGCCTAATTCGAAGACCTGTAATTCGAATATTCATCTATTTCGAACTACGATCTCGGTCCCTTGGTCTCGCGGTTCATATAATTCGAAGGGTTTTTACCGTCCCTTGACACTTTGAATTAAGCGGATTCCACTGTAAAAAGAAATCTGTACATCTTAAAAAATACAAACAAGCAAAGGCACGCAAATTTGGAATATTTATATCATGTCTATTGTCTATGCCGTTCAGCCGCCGCTTAAAACACCTCTTTTTGTCTGTAAAGTGAATATTCGGATATGAGAGATAGACATCGAGTTGAATAATTTGCTTGCGGTTCGGCATATGCTATCTCTCCTTTTCTCTTCCGTCTTTATTTTCCCACGTTTTTTCGACATCTCTCGTATAATTGTTATCAAGTGATAATGAAGAACAATAGTAAAATACGAGATGGCAGAATTTATGGGATATGATAGATCAGATCAGAAATGTACACTGTAATGATAATATTTTAGCCTTTGAAAGGAGATCTGATCTTTAGCACTTTCTAAATGCCGTACCTTTAGGATTGTATTTTCATTTTTGCTGAAACTTGTAAGCTAGCGATTCTAATTATCAAAACTCAAATGCACTGTGATACAAGTATTGTTCTAAAAACTTTTGTACGATATTCGTATTTACATGAAAATAATGAAACTACTTGACTTCAGAGTATCTTTACCATTTGGCATGTACCGGAGCAAGCTACATTATTTCTGTTTTGTTCTTATCTGTCTACTACTGTAGATTATATCGGGTTTTTGCTGGAAAGAACAAGGAGCTAGAACGATCTATTCAAAGATGGAATTGCTGGTGGGTTCGTCTGACAAAGGTTACGACAAAGGTCATTTGACGAACACAAGGCCAAGGCAAATGATGCGCATCGGCATCGCTTAGCATAACTTGTGTAGTTGACAACACTTCACGACTCACCTAGGCTAAACCCGTTCAGTTGTTTATGGTTTCGTACATACAGGGGAGGAAGGATTCATATTTACCATGTCGGAAATAGCAGCTTCAAAAAAGCAGAGGAAGGAATCGCCGGTAAGTCGAGTTATCAAGGGGAAAGAGCCATTGGAAGGGGGCGTTTCAAATGCGAATGTATTTCTAATGAATTATCGTTTGCCCAGACACGATGATGTTGTTTTGAAGGAAGATATGTGAGTCGAATAAGCGTTCCGTTTTATATTATTTGCCGATGGCTCAGTATCGACATGTTGAATTCGTCATAACGATTACTGATTCAGCGAGAAACAATTGAAGAGCCTGCAAGTTGGCTAGGCCTATGGCGCATTATCTACAAGCCAGTCCAGAAGCAAACTAAAAATTTGATGATTTCGGCGTGGGTCAAGCCTGAATATGCGAGAAACTGCATTGCTCAGACCTCTCACGTAAATTGGCAATCAGTAAAGTCGCACTCTTGCTTAGAGAGAGAGATCTTTATCTGCAGATTTACGGCTTTTACGGAGTGTGAAGCGTTACGCATGTAGTCAATGAAGTGTGCACAGACACCCAGTATTGTGTGCCGGTGAACTTTTATTCATACGATAAATCGATGTTATCCTAGTATTGAAAGGAAGTCATGAGAAGTTGTTCCGGAAAATGCAACTTACGATGTACATGTAGTAGTCTCGTAATCATGTGAATTCACTGTTTTCTTGTAGCCTCTTTTTCATGCAATTGTAATTATAATAATTATTGTAAGCTAATGCCACAGATAAATTATAGCTCTCAAATGATTACCCACGCAACGTTACCTAGGAAAAACGTTGCCTTAACTCTCTTGCTGAAGATTGTTTGTCATGGAATCAAACACGAACACCTTTAGTCCTCTACATATCTACTGTACATACTGTATCTCTATCTATCTACAGTCAAATTCTGTATTAACAGCCACCTCTGTAGAGCAGCCACCTGTGTATAAAGGCCATTCTTCATAACTCCAAAATGACATATTTTATAGAAATCAACCTGGACAGAAAGGCCACCTGTCTATAAAGGCCATTTTTTTCAGTGGCCTCTAATACAGGTTTGACTGTATCGTTATTCTGTGTAGTTTAGTCAGTTCTTGTGGCAACAGCGTGTGTCGGCATGTGTCGTCAGTCGTCACTGCGTCCAACAGTCCGAACACTTTGTTAATAATTATTCGAAGTGGATGTTGCTCTGGCATCTGTCAGAGTTTTGTCCAATAGTAGTGCTCTGTGCTTTTGTGCAGGTTAATTCAAGCAAGTTGTTGTGTGACTGTAGAACTGGGTGGCATGTATGTTTGTGGTGTCATAAAAGGTGTTAAGTGGTGTGGCATCACATTGTCATATGCGTTGTGTGCTGTATTGTTCTAGTGTCAAAGTGTGTTTGTGGTAGTTTTGTATAGGTCATGCATTGTAGATATGTATTGCACATGCTCTGTATAGTAAAATCAGTGTGCTCGAAGTTCTTGGCAAGGAGCCATTCTCAGCGTTGTCATCTCTGTCTCCCTCGCACAGAACCATACTCTTACAGTGACAAAGGCATATATCTGACTTAAACTCATCAGCCCAAGATGAGTGTGGCATTGGTGCTTGGTAGATGGGAGGTGTGTGGCATACATTGTGCCTTGTTAGTATGGAGTTAGCAATAATATAGTGCGTTGACTTTCAGGAAGATGAGAGAATCCACAAGTGTCCTTATGGTGAAAAATTGTTGACAACATACGACGAATCCATCGCAACCATCTTGGATATCTTTGAAAACAGCTACAAGAAATTTGGTGAGAAAGTTTGTATATTTTTCATTTATTGTTTTTTTATTGTATACAGTGGTTGTTTATGTTCCATTTATGGAACAACTGATTTTTGTCATGTTATGTTGTAGTGCCAGGCATTGTAGTGTGATCAATGATTCCCACAGGCAGGGGCGGCACCAGGAGTTGGATTGGGGGACATCCCCCAGTTTTAGGTAGGCCGAGTTTTAACTCCTTCAAATCCGTTAGGAAACTCATTCGGAAGGGGGCTTTCATTTCAAGACATCGTAATTACACCCAGTCAGCTATTGTTTAGGACATTGAACAGGTGATGGACAGGAGAGATGGCTGAAATAGTTCTATGATCATTGTGGCCAGAGCTCTATATCTAGGACCAGGCCAGGTTGCATTGCGACAAGAAAGAGACTGTGCACGCATGCTAGAGAGAGAGAGGGGTTTACAACGTGCACGGGATAATATAGTTTATAGAAGAGACTAATAAGCGAAATGAAAATAGTTATTTCAGCAAAAATGAAAAGATAAATGTCTTGCGTGCATGACAGGAGGATTTTTTATGATGTGTGGCTACTACAAGGTTACACGATGTTGTCCTGAGGGTTGGATATGCTGCTAGTGATGGTAGTTTGTGTAAAGAAGTTAGTAGATTATGCATACCCCAGGTATGTTGCATATTGCTTCGCTTCTGTAAACGATCAAATGGATTCGTGTGACTCTATTCAATTTGTACATCATTGCATTATTTAACATCATTGTGTTAATCTATACACCATTGTGATGATTTATACATAATTGTGTTAATTTATACATCATTGTGTTAATTTGTACATCATTGTGATGATTTATGCATCATTTTGTTAATTTATATATCATTGTGTTAATTAACATCATCTTCCTTTCTGTCTTGCAGGGCAAAACGAGTTTCTTGGCAGTCGAGAATCGGAAACGTCACCATACAAATGGATCACTTATCAAGAAGTATGTCAATGCCTGTGTATTTTCTTAGGTTATTTATTCTGACATTATTACCAGATTTGTTTTAGAAGTAAAGCACGCAAAACGTGTGCTTTAGTTCTTCTGTTTGGATAGGCCCTTTTAAATGGCAGTTTCATATTCAACTGCACCTTATTTAGCTTGAGCAAAGTGAACTCATTTCTAGAGTGCCACTTAGTGATGTGCCCCACTTTGTTGTATGTCAGCATACGTAAATGCATCAAATTATGTGAAGTTTCAAAATATTTTACCATCGAAGGTAGGTCCCATCAGTAAAAGTGCTTTAGGTCTTCCTTATACAGCAGAATTACGCTTGTCATATTGGAAACATTTCAAATAAAACACTATCAGATCTCAGGATGTGAGAAACATTTTCAGTGGGGTTGTCATATGTCCCCGATTGCAGTGACAATATTTTCTACATTTATTGTGGAAGTTGATTACTATATTATTGGATTTCTATACCAGCCAATCAAAAGAAGTTAGTTTCTTACTCATTACTTGATTACTAATTGAAAACATGGTCGTCTTTGTGAGGGTTAAGCAGCTGTTCTACAAAGAAGGTAATGTGGCATGAGGATGTCAAATTTGTAAAGCATGAACAACAGACAAGGGTGTAACCATTATGATATCAATTGCAAGGACCAATGATCTAATGGCAAAGATCTAATGGCAATCCCCAGACTCTCGAGAGGATGCGGGTTCAACTCCATGCTTGGTAGAAAAATTTACTTGAATTTTACAAATAGTTTAACGTGTAAGCTGATACACTATAAACTGATACCATGTGAAATCTATGTGAAAATCATGTGAAAAACCGTGTGAAAAGTGCCCTTTTCACATGGTTTTTCACACTGTTTTCTAATTCACATGGTTTTTCACATGGTTTCACATGGAAATCACATGGTTTTAGATCCATAGTGTATATTTACTGTGAGGATATGTTTTCATTCAAGGTGAAAGAAACAGCTTGTGCAGTTGCTTCTGGACTGATTACATTGGGTATCAAACCAAAAGCACTGGTTGGAATGTGCGCTGGAAACAAGCCAACGGTAATAGCATTAAGACTGTTCTCTATCTGTAGGTTTTTGCTGTAAAGCTTATATTGTGAAAGGTAAATGAGAGGGCAGGTCTAAAACACGGAAACACGGAAAAATTTACGGAAAATATCCAGAAAGAGGTTCATTGTTTGTCAAATCAACGGAAAGAGGTTGCCATTGAGGAATTTATCGCTGTGAGCGGCTGAAATGGGAAGTGTAGTGGAACTGAGTTAGTTGTGATTGTGCCTCGTCGACTGCCTTATTGCCTCTCGTGTCGACTGCAAGCAAGGCACTCAAAGCGCCAAAGACTCTACTCTTCGATGACGAATATCACAGATATTCATGTAAAACAGCTTACAGATGCAGCAGTGACATCTTTGACTCTGTTTCAGAAACTCCATAGATCATCAAGAGCAAAGAAATTGTTGCACGAGAACGATCGAAGCCGCGGCCCAGATTGATTGTTGACAGTGCGCATAAATTTTGTTTTTACGAAGGATCTGATCTCCCTAATCACTATCAGTTCTGTGCACACGGCACACAGAATGGGATTCAGTGTTAATAATTTATTAATTTTAGATGTGTTTTGTGTTGTAAAATTTGCTTTTGATCAACATCATTCACCAATGTCTCAAAGCCAGTTTACGAAAATGTTGATTTTTGCATCACGAGGAACAATTCTTGAAGGCAGCCAGATTTATTAATTCAAAGCCATAAACTCCATATCAGTTGAAATCTCGTAATTATTTTTATAATTATTTCTGTAAGGCTGCTTATAATTAACTGAGTAAATCCTGAGAGAAACAGTATGAAATCGGGATCGGCCTCACTTGTTTGTTTTGTTTGTGCGCTTGAGATTCAGTTCGACTTTTTCTTTCATTGCACTTCACATTTCAGCCGCTCACAGCAATAAATTCCTCAATGGCAACCTTTTCTCGTTGATTTGACAAACAATGAACCTCTTTCTTGACTTTTCTGGATTTTTTTCCCCGTAAATGTTTCCGTGTTTCCGTGTTTTAGACCTGCCCTAAATGAGAAATCAGAATGGCTCTGTTCTCAAATGTCAAGACTGTTGCTCAGTGTAGAATTCACATAATCAGGCTGAGTGCTCTAGATTCCCAAACTGATATATTTCACAGGAGTCAAGATTACAACAAAAACGATAATGTGACATGTAAGATTACAAGGTAGCCAATCAGGGCACTGCATCTCAGAGCTGGCAGTTTTGTTTTCGAAGCAGGACTAAAGCAGTGCAATCATCAACACTCAGTCACAACACAACAATGACGTAATTATTTGAAGACATCACAACAAAAACTTGAATAATGCTGTTTGTTTGTTGTCCTACGTGAGTAGCCTTCCAACAACAGCTAAAAAGACAAATTGCTGTGTTCAAGAGGAAGGTGAAATTACGAAGACTGCTTGTGCAAGTGAAAACTAGTCCACACTCAAAGGTATAAATTAGACAGAGCATGTGCATATAGTAATACAAGTTACATTTGTGCACGAACAATGTATATTAAACAGAATAATTAGGAAGATTCAACAAAAATAATGTATTTGATTAATATAAATGATTAATAATTTTTTAATGATTTTTGTTCATAACTTTAAATTGTTGTTGTTGATGATGATGATGTTTATTTAATTTGCTATCATTGAATTTTCCTTCAGTGGACAATTGTTGAACATGGTCTTAGTAGAAATTCAATGGTTTCTGTTCCACTATATGAAACGCTTGGCAAAGAAGGAATACGCCACATCATGGGTCAAAGTATGTGTCAATTAAAGTCACATAACATGTCTGTGTATTTGGCTAGCTTGTGTGATTGCTGGAAAACAATGCTTTTTATACTTATTGAAAAATTAAAAGTTCAGCTTTAATCATATTGCTAGGCAAATGTACAATGCAATTAATATTTTATTGGTACAGTGAAACTGTCTATAACGGTCGCCAGTGGAACCCGAGAAAAATGACCTTTTTAGGCAGGTGGCCTTTTGTCCAAGGTTGATTTCTATAGAAAGTATCATTTTGGGGTTATAAAGAGTGGCTTTTGTACAAAGGCGGCTGCTCTAGAGGTGGCCGCTAATACAGGTTTCACTGTAACTTAATTTGTGCTCATTGTATTTGTATTTATGTCAACAGCTGAACTAGAAGTGATTTTCTGCGATGGAAACAAAGTGGAGAAACTTCTTGCACATGGTGGACATCTTGGACATTTGAAATGGATGATTGTGTTCACTGAACCGGATGAATCAGCGATTGCTAAAGTCAAAGAAGCTGGCATAAAGCTCATCAAATTTCAAGATTTGGTTGTGAGTTGAACCTTCTTCTGGACATCAGAAGAGCTACACTTTAGATAGGATTATCAGACCACAGAGGAAAAATACAGAACATTTGCAAAATTCTAACAAAATCAACTAAGTTCTAAATTGTACAGCATACAAATACAGAACCATTCTGGGACATATGGCAACCCTACTGAAGATGTTTCTCACATCCTGAGATCTGATAGTTTATTTGAAATTTTTCTAATATGACATATGTATTTTCTGCTGATTACCGTAAGGATAGTGTAGTGCATGTATTTCATGTTATTTGTTGTTTCGTTTGTGTGCAATTTGTTCCATTTGCACTACTGTTAAATGTGGTTAACAAGTGTCTTAATCTCTCTTTGTGGTTAACCTTGCGGTTTAGATTGTTGCCCAATGCTTGTGGTTAGGATTCGCCCTGATTTTAATGTCTGTCATGTAATGTAAGTTCAGTTGTAGAGCGCGTGTGCGAGAGAGCGGTGTCTTATTGCGGAGTAAAAGAGTTTCGTCGTCTTCCTTGCTATGTTTATTGCGTCCGACTAAAGTGCGGCATTATAATAGCATGTACAAAAATCTGTGTAGCTCAATCAATGTTTTTGTACATATGGCATTCTATTCACACTAGCTTGTCTGAGCTGTTACTCAGCTTTTGTCAGAGACTTATGCCGTGCATTTGTTTACATCAATCCCATCTCAGTTACGGCTATCGAGAAGCTGAAATGGATTACTTTCCATGCATTCAGGCATAACTAGTTGCCAAGATTAGCACAGCAAATTCGAGGAAGCCATCCACATTTATCATCACATTTTCAGAAAACATAGCTGGGCTTTCCATCAATAATTTGTGTTATAATTTTGAGAAGGGTTCGATTATTGCATTGTGTGGTGTGTTTTAGAAATCACACACAACCAGAGCCTTGTTACTTCCCAGAGCTATAATTCAAACATGTACTTGCTAATAAATAGGTGCCAGGTTTTGAAAAAACAAACAAACAAACAAACAAACAAACAGATGAAATATAGATATTGATGTATAATTAATTAACTAAGCGTTTTGATGACCAACGTTAGTCAAGAAGAAATTTTGTTGGTCATCCGTAGTGGTTGCAGAAGACAAATTTAACTAAATATTTCATGTGCCTCTTTTGTGTGCTGCTGAGAACATTTCTATCCTATTCTTTTTACAGGAAAGTGGAAAGAACAATCCCCAGCCAGAATCGGTGAGTGAAGTAACTGAAGTTTTGTATAATATCCAACTATATATATGGAATACATTGTAAGTCATTGGAAGCAATGTTGACTCATCATTCAGTTTTATAGCACTTCATGAAGATCACTGTGTCCGGAGCTGTAAAAGTGTTCAATTTTAACCCCTGTCCTGCTGGTAAAACTATTTAAATGAAGACTTGAAGTCGGTTCACCAATTGCTGATTGGTTCCTTGCTAAGGACTAACTATCTGATTGGTTATGTGTTGCTACTTTTGACCTGTTTCAAAACGTGTATACCCGTCAATAGCAGGACAAGGGTTAATGTTATATATATCTCACTTTAGCTTGTGTTTAATATTGTATTCCTGTAAAACGTACCACCATTGGTAACTGTTTCTGACACAGTTGGAAACAAGAGAAAATAAAACTGATGATGATGATGATCACTGCAATGCCTTTTCCAAGCCACCTTATGTCAGAAGTTGCTACCTTGCATTCCAATTTCACGAGGCTAGTTGTTGTTGTATCGCATTTGAAATTTGCTGCCTCTAGTCACCGCCAACTAAGGTTATCACATTTCTTCTTCTTCTTCTTCCAGAATAATTGGCAACCTCGATTTCGAGGGCTACGCCAATATGAATAATAAATACAAATAAACGCGATACTTAAGTGATAAATAATAGTGAAATTGATAGGTAAGCTTAAAATATTTATATATACAGTTATTGATACAATAAATGTATTTACTTGTATCACTAATCTACTTAAAATGCTTATAATTAGACTTAAAAGAAAATGTTCATCTGATCAATGTGATTTTAAACTACATACTGTAAAAACCAAATTTGAACTTTGGCTTCAAGAGTAAAAGTGTTCAGAAAGTAATGACAGGCGGGCTCTGAAAGTGTCGAGTGTGGCCGCTTCGACAACAGTGCATGGCAGGGCGTTCCATTCCCGTGATGTCCTTGGAAAGAACGACTGTTGTTGATAAGCAGGTCCGTATCCCATGATGCTGTACACATGTGGGTGACTGTGGCGAGTGACCCTAGTCGCGGGAGTAAGACGGTTCGTCAGATCCACTGCGACTAGTCCTGTGCGCATCTTAAACAACATTGCCAGTCTCATGTTCTTCCTGCGCTGCTCCAAGGTTGGCCAATGGAGCTGTTGCAGCATGTTGGATACGCTATCCATTTGTTCTTGTCGATTGAGGACGAACCTCGCTGCTCGGTGCTGGACCATCTCTAGCTTTGTGATGTTTTCTTTGGTGTGAGGGTCCCAGACAGTCGACGTGTACTCTACCAATGGCCTTACAAGGGACTTGTAGGCAATAGTCTTCAGTGGCACCGAGTTTATCCTTAAATGACGTTTGAGGAATCCGATGATTTAACGCATAGTGCCAAGTTATATTGTTGGAAAGTATTGCACATAGCATACCATAAGAACATATAGCAGATAGCATACCGTAGAATTCGTGCAACGTTCTTGGAGGAGAAACCCTTCTCAACTATCTCTAAAATTTGAACTGGAGCCTTGTGTACAGTGCGCCCTGGTCAATATCACTATCGTTATCCAGCCAAAAATTGTCATAAAAGTTGGTCGTGATATCAAGCGGGTTCAAATAGTTGATTCTGACAGAGATTGGTTCTCAAATTGAAGTGATGCGGGTCGTGATATTAACCGAGGTGATATTAACGGGCTGCAGTGTATAGTATATGTCGTTATCCTGATTTCTCATTACTGCATGATTATTTGTTGTTTATGTATTATTATCTACGATTGTTTATTTTTCATCCAGCATCCAACACCTACTGATCTGGTTTGCATATGTTACACCAGTGGAACAACAGGTGCCTTGAAAACATCCAACTGTGACATTGTACTTTTGCTGCCGGTGTTGCAAATTTGGATAAAAATCGAATGAGATGTTTTATGTCATTTTAGGGAACCCTAAAGGTGTCATGATTTCTCACGGTGCCAATCTGGCTGGAGTCACCTCATTGCGTTGTCTCTCTGTAAGTAATTGATGTGCAATCGAATTGATCTAAACACTTGTTGTTCCCATATTTCAATTAATTGTACAGTCAAACCTGTATCAGCGGCCACCTCTATAGACCAGCCACCTGTGTGTAAAGGCCACTCTTCATAACTCAAGAATGACACTTTCTATAGAAATCAACCTGGACAGAAAGTTGCTAGAAGCAGAAATTGATTTAATTATAGAGCTCAAAAGGCATTGGTGTAAATGCATTTCACTAAGCAGAAGCTTCTGTGTTTGATATTTTCCTTCCGTTTGTCTGTTGTATTGGTGTTTAGGGATTTTGACGAGAACCAACCCGGGGCCTAGATCTCTAAGGACAACAGAGCCATGCATGGCACTATCCCGAGACTTTCATCATATGATCATATATTTTATTTATACTCATATGCTGCTGAGGAGGACCATTGATAGGAGCTTTGAAATAACGAACCTTGGAATTTAAAATTGAGACTGAAAGAAGCGCCTGCTGTTGCACACAACATACAATCTTTTATAACAATATATGATAAGTAATTTAGTTTCAAATGCAAGTTGTAAAGTTAGGGATCCTTTTGAAGTGCCTCTTTCGATATTACAGTGAAACCTTGTTAACCCTTGTCCTGCTATTGACGTGTATACACGTTTTCGAAACAAGTCAAAAGTAGCAACATATAACCAATCAGATAGTTAGTCCTTAGCAAGCAACCAATCAGCAATTGGTGAAGCGACTTCAAGTCTTCATTTAAATAGCTTTACGAGCAGGACAGGGGTTAATATCGCTATGATTTTCCAGTAAAAATTGCAATATTAAGCGGGTCGTGATATTAAGCGGGTTAAAATTGTTGATTGTGATTGAGTTTGGTTCTCAAAGTGAAGTGATATTAAGCGGGTTGTGATATTAACCGAAGTGATATTATCGGGGTTAGACTGTATTTGAAAGTAAAATGATGAAGACGACGAGAATGGACAAAATGTGTTGGTAAACAGATGCAATCATAGAAGAAATAAGAAAACGAAAACACAATAGCATTTACAATTGCACAACAACTAAGAGTCACTGGCGACACATCCAGCAATCAGATTATAGATATCACATGTTCGATTAGTTTCTCTGGACTGTTTATTTTCAACATGTTGCAGGACAATGGAGGTGGAATCTATGAAGACGATTGCGTTATCAGCTTCTTACCTCTTGCTCACGTCTACGAAAGAATGTGTGAGGTTTGTATGGATGTTTAATTTGCCATTGCTTTAGTAATGTTGTGGAAACACAATGGGAAACTTGCACAAATTTGAATGATTTGGCTTGGCATATCTCTTATTCAGATGGGAATTACCTCTGTTGGTGGTAAGATTGGCTACTTCAGGGGTGACATGACGAAGCTCTTGGCTGACATTCAAGAACTCAAGTAAGTTTTGGTTATTATTACTGTTTAAACAAACGAGCTGACATGAACCGTTCAGTTTTCTCCCCAGGATTATGGCAAGGTCGAATGTGGATCATTTTCTGAGGGTGCCTCCAATTTTCCATTATTTTCTTCCTTTTTTGTATTCATGGTGTTACCATATGAGATTTTACCGTTGTTGTCTGATTAATTAGAATTACATTCCTTGACAAAATTGTTTTTATCTCTGTAAGGAAAGCCTTTGTCTGCTTCTCAAAGATGTTGTCGTGGCACGCCCCCAGAGACAATAACCTTGACGAGCTTTACTTCTAAGAACATCTCATGACGAGGACATGAACAGAACTAAATTACGTTACAGAATACAGTGACTCTAGGTTACGACATAACAGCATGACATAATTAGCACCAAGGGGATTAACACAAGAGAACAATAAACAGAAAGACAACCGGAAACGTGACGACTAATACGTGTGATGACAACAGGAACTACACAGTCACCACACATATGAGAAAGAAATGACCACTATGGAAGAGTATTAGGCGTATTCAACACAACAGCATATGATCAATCCAGCTATTACCCAAGTCAAAAATCCATTTTGCTAATTTTTTCCCAACTTGAAGTATGAACTATTGTCATGTGCATAGAGTAATCATTGTCTGAACTATGTGCTCACATGAATTACCCAATGAAATACATCCTAATATGTCTGAACGACCGCCTGTCTTATGTGACCACCTGTCTTAAGTGACCACCTGTCTCAAGTGACCACTTGTCTTTAGTGACTCCCTGCCTTATGTGACCGCCTGTCTTGAATGACCACCTGTCTCAAGTAACCACCGGTTTCAAGTGACCACCTGTCTTAAGTGACCACCTGTCTCAAGTGAAAACAAGTCTCAAGTGACCACCGGTCTCAAGTACCCACCTGTCTCAAATGACCACTTGTCTCAAATGACAACCTGTCTCAAGTGACTACCTGTCTTATGTGAATACCTGTCTTATGTGACCATCAGTCTTAAATGACCACCAGTCTTAAGTGAGATATGACTTGAGACCACTTTCAAGTAGACATGTTGACTGTACAGCATTCGAAGGAGGCTTGCTTTGACGCGGCAGCCAATTAGCCAACTGTAGTCAAACCTGGTTAACATCCAGCTGAAACAGGGGATGTTAAGCAAGTTGGGACATCATATGGGGAAAATTAACAGAACCAGTACAGCAAATCCTCTTGCGTTATTGTTACATCACCAGCCGAATGACTACCCACGTAGAGGGCGTCCACAAAAGTCATACTATGTCCAGATTCAAGAGGACATCACCGCTATAGGTCTCCACAGCATGGATACAGACAACGAGCTGTCGAGCAGCAGAAGTGATTGAGCGACCCGTATTCATCAATGTTGCTAGCAGTATAATTAAATGTAGTTAAAGTTTGCCAGTTGTGTGTGATTGTACATTTGCAAAGTTGTAATGGTTATATGGATTAGGCATATACTGCGTGGAGAAAGTTTACTGAAGGATAAAATCGAAGGAAGAATAGAAGGAAAACGACCGAGAGGAAGAAAGAGAGCAATGATGTTAGATGACATGCGAGAAGTGAATGAGTCTGACAACGCGATGAAGAGGAGAGCCCGCGACAGAGAGAATTGGCGTTGATAAATGCCTAGAACCTGCCTTAAGGCAGAAAACCAATGATGATGATGATGATGATGATGAATGGTTATATGTGCCACCACCCTTACATCATGGTGCTGGCAAGCGTTTAAGAGAGAGTACAGCAAATGAGACGTAACCAGTGGGGATAATAAGCAGTAATATGGTGATATTTTCTGGTAGGATTTTTACTGGCTTCAACCGCAAGTAGCTGTCAACAATGGGGTTGAAATTCACAACAACAATGGCCAATGTCATAACAATATTGGAATAAGTAACATTTCATGTGACCTTACTGTTGATGCTGTCATTCAGTTGAGGCCATGTTAAAACCCTGCTGATAGAATTGCACTGTCTTTCACTGAATCATGCTTTTTTCCACAGGCCAACTCTCTTTCCAATGGTGCCACGCCTGTTGAACTCACTTTATGACAGAGTAAGATTTTTATAGTAGTTTATTAAACTGTCTTTATTATTCAGTACATTTCAAGTGGCTATAATGTGCCAGATGGATAAAAATAAAAATGAGGTTGTTTGATATAGTATATACAGTCAAACATGTATTAGTGGCCACCTCTATAGAGCAGCCACCTGTGTATAAAGGCCACTCTTCATAACCCCAATATGGCACTTTCTATAGAAATCAATCTGGACAGAAAGGCCACCTATCTATAAAGATAATTTTCCTCAAGTCCTAAAAGTGACCATTATAGACAGGTTTCATTGTATTTAAGATGTTTGATGGCCGTGGTAGGGAAATATGGCAATGGATCTATTTCCATTGACGTTGCTAGAGCTCTGTATTACAGACACAACGACGAGGCAGCTTGATACAAACAAGAGATGTAACTAATGAAACAGGTGGAAACACATGAACTGTTTGAAACATATGAATCACATTTTTCTGTTGGCAACAAAATTACAGGCACAATTACAGAGAGTCCAGCGGTTTTTGTGATCCACATTAACACATCCGCAGCTGTTGTCATGTAATGTCATAATATCCTCCGTCAGTGTGCCTGTTGTTTGTCACCCGCTGCCACGTTGATGTTTCCGTGTAAGGTGTAATTTATGTGTTGTGCCGGTGTTGTTGTGAAATATATTCAGTGATCACATAGTCGTTGAGCGAGGTGGTTGCTCGCCGTGTTCTTGATGTATCTCTCCCTTCTGTCCCCTGAATGATGATCTTACAGAGACATGCAAGAAACAGAATGATCTCAGCATAATGTGGTGAGGCTTGCTAAACAGAGGATATTTACCCAATGATAATGTAACTGTTGCATAAGGTATTGCACTTCCAGTCTCTTTTGTTATTTATAGTTCATCAACTTTGAGGCATAATTGCACACAAATTGTTCATTTGCATTTTAGATCATGCTTTCCGTATCAAACAGTTGGGTGAAGTCATACTTGTTGAATTGGGGATTGTCATCCAAGACCTATTTATTGGAAAAGTAAGTTAGATCACTATTATAAATCGTTACAAAATGTTAGTTTAGTTTGCTGCAACATGACTGGCTGAGAGGCATGATTGGAAATTCAGACAAAACATCTGTAGCTGTCCTCATTTTAAATCTGACAAATTTTTAAACATACCTTGGGAGGGAATCAAAGGTTGAACAAACAGAATTTCTTGAAAACCAAGGGGTCGCTGCTCTTTGATTGGTTTACATCATTCAAATAACGCTTTTGATGTGAATCCTGAAGATTTTTGAGAGAATGTCTCTTGACGTGTTATTTAGTCGATGAAACTGTGGTATTTTTACAGATGACGTATTATTAACATTTCAAATCATCTTGTAATCTTGTGCATTTGCTGATGTAATTTAATCTCTACATCACACAATGTAGTAATCTCGTAATATAATCAGTTGTTAATCTTCCTCATCAGCTGACTTGTTGCACTATTGTTTAGTTTACTGAAGCAAGGTTCGTTTTGAAATATTTTGTAGATATGTAATTTGTAAATCAACTAATGATAGCTTATAAAAGGAAGCGTGTGTCTGTCAGAATACAACTTTGATTGTGAGCAGAGACAATGTCTGTTCTCTGACTCCTTATGCGAGGTGACAGAAAGAGTGGATGTAATGTTATGTAAAGCGATTACTACATGACCAAGCATGTGGTAGTCCTTCATTCCCATTGTAATAGTGATTTACGAAATGGGTAAAGCATGTTGTCTGTGTTCTTTTGCAGGGGAGTATACACTCGCAACACTTGGTGGGATACGCTAATCTTCCAAAAGGTTCAGGTATGTACAATAACCAATACATGCCTGTACTTATAGAGTACGACTATATTTAACAGCCACCTGTCTGAAGCGACCACCTGTGCTAAAAGACCACCTTCAAGTAGCCAATTTAGAGTTCAATCAATACAATTTACCTGTGGTAAGCGACCAATGGATTAAGGGAATACTTTTGATGGTTGCTCAACACAGATGTGACTGTATTATAAAAGAAGTACCAATACAATTATAGTATAGTGAAAATTAGTTAAAAATAGTAAATATGGAAATTATTCACAGCAAAAAGGTAATCCAATGGGAATATTTAGTTGAGACTTATTTACAAATTTTACATTTAGGGTAATCCCTTATGACTAATCCCTTGTTTGTTTGAGATACCGACAAAGAATTCACTGGGGAGTAGTTACTAACTTCTTACGGCTCCCAGATGACTCATTTCTGGCAGGCTGTGGTGGCATGATCACTCTGAGACTGCAGCTAATGGCACACGACCATGCAATTTTGAAGGACAGCAATGCTGAGAGTCTGAAAGGGGACTTGAATGCAACCGTGCAGTATTAACAATGAACCCACTGAGTCTGCTACTGTATAACATAACCAGCTACCCATTTCTTGTTTTCTACTGTGCATCACTTGTTAGAAACCGAGATTGTTCATCACAGAAAAAATGGCGTGCCGTGAGAGTCAAACTCACAACCTTTGGATTGCTGGTCCACTGCTCTGCCATTGAGCTAGACACACCCTCGTTAATCTGTACGAACAATCTCCCTTATATATCTGACATCGAGTGAGCCTCGTTACGTTGTCGTGTACCGGCCATTTGGTACACGACCGCCTTTCCTTTTATGAACCACCATGAGTTGCTTTGTAGAGTGTCTAGTGTAAACCATATCATCTCAAAACCACGCCTAAAAAAAAACAAGGAATCCCGTGATGCAGTTAGCGCTGTGCTTCATCAAATGTCATGACAAGCAAACAGATGATGCTAATCTGCACAAGCAATCTCCTTCATATATCTGCCACCGAGTGAGCCTCGTTACGTTGTCGTGTACCGGCCATTTGGTACACGTCCGCCTTTCCTTTTGCGAACCACCATGAGTTACTTTGTAGAGTGTCTAGTGTAAACCATAAACTCTCCGACACCACTACCATGTATTCCTATGGGAGTCATGTGCCTTTCAACAGATACAATAGTAATCACGTGACACAGTGATGCTACTATAAATGATGTTGAGATGCATTGCAGTAGAACTTTAGTAAGTAGCTGGTCAATTGTATTAACCCCTGCCCTGCTAGTAAAACTATTTAAATGAAGACTTGAAGTCGCTTCACCAATTGCTGATTAGTTGCTTGCTAAGGACTAACTATCTGATTGGTTGTGTGTTGCTACTTCTGACTTGTTTAAAAAAACGTTTATACACGTCAATAGCAGGACAAGGGTTAAGATGGCCACAAACAATGGCAGGTAATATACCCACTTGTCTGTTATCCAATCTTAATGATAGTTTAATTACTCACTTTTCACCATGCATAGTTTAAATATGCCGCTGGAGCAACATGCTCAAAGCTGAGTTATCTCCTTTAATGAATGTATTTGTATAATTCTGAAAAACGGCACGGAAAACCCCATTCCAAGCAGAATGATTGAAGTATGGTATATAATAACAGGTGAGAAACTAATTATATAAAGCAAATATTACAAATTTCAAAATATTATCATTACAATGTTAGATAATGATGATTGATTTCCATTGCAGAATAATATCGGTGGACGAGTGCGCTTGGCTGTCACTGGGTCTGCCCCTCTTTCAGGAGCTGTTTTGCAGTTTGCTAAGTGTGCCCTCGGCTGCCCTGTGAGTACCATCAAAATACTGTGGAAAATTAAATCATAAAGGTTTTCCTCTGGTCCCACATTTCACGATTGCTAAAGGCATCTTCAGCCTTTGTTCATCATTCTCTACACAAATCTAATAGTACTAATCTAATTACTTGTCATTCTATAAAACGTACTACAATGATAACTGTAGTTTGCAGTTGAATACGAGTTTTGAACAAATATATTGATGATGATGACCTAACAAAGTCACTGAAGATTTAGAAATGAGACGGAATTTTAAATTGTGATTTTGATTAGTGTGATCACTCCTCAAGAATCTAATTAATTCCCATTTCAATTTGTTGTTGAAGTTGGTTATGTGTAACATCATCGTTCATAGGACAGAAGGGAGATAGGCATCAAGATCACGGCGACTGACAACCTCACCCAACCACTATGCGATCACTGAATATATTTCACAACAACACCGAAACAACACATAAATCACACATTACAGGGGGACATTAACATTGCAGCATTTGGCAACAACATGCACACTGACGGACGATATTATGTCATTACTGATGTTAAAATCACAAGTTACCTGTTACAAACATTATAGCTTAGTTATTGTTCCATTTGATGTTGGTTATGTTCTTTGTGATACTTATATGCTGCTTGCAATATGAGCTGCTTTATTTGCTCATGAAAGGTCTGAAACTAGATCATGGATCTGAGACACGTTTGTTGCTATGCATACAAGGCTAATGATGACTTACGATCACATTTCTTTTGTTATCTAGTTGTTAGATCAGGATGTGTGTGCATGTGCACCATTTGGAATTGATAATTTCTGCATACAGACACTGTGAGAAAAAAGTATTGAAAATGTACTGAAAAAGTGCTGAAAAGGTTCTGAGTATTCAATACTTTTTCAGTAGGTACGCTCTTTTCAGTATCTTTTCAGCACTTTTTCAGTACTTTTTCAGTACTTTTTTTTCTCATAGTGAGAGTAGGTTCTTAAATCTTGCAAGAGAACCTGATTTGATTTCACTGCTTCCGGTGTCCAACCGGGCAACTATGAGATCAATTATGATATTGACTGAGTGATATCATGACAAGATCGCATGCATTGCTAAATTACGTCTATGATTTTTGAAAAATCAAAATACAATGCAACCTGTCTATAACGGTCACCTCTGGGACCTGAGGAAAATGACCTTTATAGACAGGTGGCTTTTCTATCCAGGCTGTTTTCTATAGAAATTGTCATTTCGGGGTTATGAAGAGCGGCCTTTATGCACAGGTGACTGCTCTATAGAGGTGGCGGCTAGTACAGGTTTGACTGTACTGCTCAGATTTACCATTCAACTTATGGCACAATGAAGATCTAAGGAATCAAATCTGTAGTTTCACTTCAATTATCAATATTGCCCACTATTTCCCTTTGAAAAGCAGTTGGAAATCCTTCCCATCACTTGTTTTGGGGAAAACCACGCATTTTGAATCTTAAAGTTCGATAGATCCTGTAGGTAATGATGGAAAATCCTGATGCAAAGTGTCAAAGTGTGTATCATAAAATGAACTGAATTTGAAAAATATCCTTTAGAGTTAATCTTCATGTTGTTATTGAATAGATTCTCGAAGCATATGCGCAGACAGAAACTGGAGGATTGGGGACTTGTTGCAGTGCTGATGACAACTCACCAGGTATTGTAATTAGATAACTGTTTTTTTTTAATTCCCATGAGGCCATGATACGGTATATTAGGGTTGCCAGTATGTAATATACCATAGTGATGAATTTTGTCATGAGCCGGCATTGTTGCCAGCCCGTTGGCAACCATGTTGTACTCCCGCTCTTAGTGTCATTGGGTGACATTGCATCAGTGTCAGCAGGCATTCGGCAATGGTGTTGTGGCATGCGAAGTGGCCGAGCTACTTTTGCTGAAGTTTCAGCTCAGTTTATGAAGATAACAGGCAACGGTCGCCGACACGCCTGTGAAGCTCATCATTTGAGACGTGGTCTTGCCTGTTGATCCCGAGAAGGTGGCGCCAGACCTCTTGTCCAAAGGCGTCAATGTGATTTATGTCTCATTCCTTCAATGTCCAGGCAGAGCATCCGTAAAGCACTTTAGAAAGAAGCAATGCTCACACGAGTTCTAGTTTTACTTTTTGAGATACAGTAGTTTCATGGAATTGACGTAGGGCGAGCTTCGGAGGGCTCGCTTTTCCATCGCTATGCGTTGACGGATTTCAGTTGAGTCGTCAATTGTGTGAGTGATGTAGGACCCCAAGTACTTAAAATGAGCAACGCGCTTGTATATGGTATGCCATATACGATATTTATGTGCTATACAGTGCCAAATTTAATTGAAATTGTTAGATTTTTCTACACAAGTTTGGGGATTTTCCATATTTTTCTTTCTGTGGTCTTGTTTAGCCCAATTATATTTGAGTGTTATGTTCTGATTTATACATAACTAGCTGGTCAATGCTGCTAGCGCAGCTGCGTCCAGCATTGTTACTTTGCTTTGAAGCGGATGTTAAAACTAGTCCTTAAAAGTCACAGTTTTCCATGGTTAGTGTATAAACAGTATCACTGAGGATTTTTAACAAAATAGTTTTTAACAAGTCGGGAATAAATACTTCAGCATCACTCGACAATTCAAATTGTAAGAGCTGAAGTCAAACAATATCTGACATCGACATTGTTTATTATCTTTACTGGTTGGATTCTGTTTCCCATACTAGTGCTAATTTGTCTTGCTTAATTTCCCAAATTGTTTAAGATTCCTCATTTTAGTTGCACCAGCACCAGCATATTTTAACCAGGTTCGACTATAGCTGGCCTGTCGTGAGTGACCACCCAGTTTAGGGGCAGATGAAATGTGGTCTCTTAGCACAGGTGATTGTGTAAGATAGATGCATTTTATAGCTACGGTCTTCTTACTTGAAGGTGATAAGCAGATGATTGACTAAGTCATATGGTCTCTTAAGACAGGTGGTCATATAACACAGGTGATCTGATGGTATGTATGATTTTATCAGCTCTACAGAGTTACTTACAATTTATGTGTTGCATTATAGGTCATGTAGGAAAGCCGGTGCGGACTACGCAAATAAAACTTGTTGATGTTCCAGATTTGGGATACTTTGCCAAAGACGACAAAGGAGAGGCAAGTTGAATTTTTGACAGATATGATATACCTGCCTGATCTCATCTTTTTTCAAATTTTATTCAGCAAAGCAAAGACCCAATGCAATATGAGATGCAGTTGAGTTTAATCCTCATCGTGTGTGCAGACTGCCGGAGATGGCTTTGTTCTGAGTGCATACAACTGTGCTTACTTCTACGATTAATTTTTATATTGTTCTTGACTGTCACAAATGTCTATATCATATCAAAACCACACCTCTAAAAACCCAATGAATCCTATGATGCAATTAGCGCTGTGCTTGGCCAGTTGTCATAACAAGCTACAATTGCAGCATTTTCCACAACAGCAATGCTCTAGATGCTTTAGAAAGTATTTGAGTTCAGTCTAATGGTTTATCTCATTTGCTTTGCTCAAATCAATGCAGCCACATACAATGTTTCTTATTTTCTTCTCAAAATAGATTTGCATGCGAGGAACGTCCTTGTTCTCTGGATATTACAATGACCCAGAGAAGACCAAAGAAGCATTGGATGAAGATGGATGGCTGCACTCTGGTGATATTGGCCAATGGCTGCCGGTATGTGTGCACTTGATTTCGTTGCTTTAAAATATTTTGTTAATTTACAAACTCTGCAAGCTAAGAATGCAAAACATGCAAATGAATGTACAAAAGCACACTTTTATTGTTTTTTCGTGTCGTCCTGCATACGAAAAGGGTTCCATTTAAGCACTTCTTACGTGTGTTTAGATGACCTCGCTTGAGTAAGAAATCACAGTATTTTATGCATTTTGACAATCGGGATCAGCTGTAACTATTTTCCCTTTCTTTTTTCTTGCAGTCAGGTAACTTGAAGATTATCGACAGGAAGAAGCATATTTTCAAGTTGTCACAGGTGAAGATTGTACTTTGAGGCAACCCAGCAGGCAGGCTAATGGTCCTATCAGATGCAATCCTCGTGTTGTTTATTATCTCAGATAGTTTAGTTCCACGTGCCATGTTGTTGTTAGCATTCGTTTAGCATGTCACACTCTCGCTTTCTGTTTATTGGTGGGCAACAGTGTTTGTATTGTTCTAGAAGAACAATGATCCGGAAAGTGACCAATCAGCATTATGCTTTGGTTGTTCAGTTTTAACCACTCACCAACAGCTATGAAATCTATTTCATTCCAATTCGCGATTTGAGCTGTGCATATTGAGCACATATCATTTGCGATTTCCACTCGATGCGAACGACTCGTTGCTGTTGTGCTGCTATTTGCAAATGGCTATTCGCTCGTTATTTGCCATAGTATGGCCGGGGCTTTAGGTTATGATGATGATTGTGATCTGTTGTGATACTTTTCAGGGTGAATATGTTGCTCCAGAGAAGATTGAACAAGTCTACATCAAGTCACCTTATGTCACTAACATCTTTGTCACTGGAGACTCGCTCAAGGTAATTAGAGGCTTATTCAGTCACACAATGCAACAAAAATCTTAATGCAGATTGAAATAAGGATAATGCATTACGGGATGTGAGCTTTTATTAACAATGTTGCTATGTAATGCTTTAAAATAGTCAACATTTCATGGAGTTTTATAGACGTACTATATAAAAATTGATAGACATAATACTTAGTTAAATCTTAAAAGAGTTTTGAAGCTCAATGATTGTCAAAAAATGTTAATACAGACTGTATCAGGGATCAAGTATACCCACATGTTCTGTGAATTTTCCAAGGCGTAATGAAGGATTGAGCTAGTGTACAACCTGTCTTATTAAGTGGTCACCTGTCGTGAGGAACCACCTGTTTTAAATGACCAACTTTGTTGAATGACCATCTGTCTTAAGTAACCACCTGTCTTGAGTGACCACCTGCCTTTGGGGACCACCTATCTTAAACGACCACATTTCTTGAGTGAGCACCTGTCTCAAGTGACCACTTGTCTTAAGCGACCACCTGTCTTAAGTGACCAACTATCTCAAGTAACCACCTGTCGTGAGGGACCACCTGTCTTAAATGACCTACTTTGTTGAATGACCATATGTCTCAGATCCAAATTATGAATCCTGATAATTATCTCTCCCTCAATGTTTCTAAGAGACTACGTCAGTACATTACAACTGTACAAATGGCCTCTTGAAGGTCCAAACTGTACGATTTTACATGCCTGATATTTAAATGACCACCTGTAGGAAAGAGATCGCTTTTAACTGGCTCCTCTGAAACATTTTACAGTAAAACCTGTCTATAACGGTCACCTCTGGAAGCTAAGAAAAATGACCTCTATAGACAGGTGGCCTTTCTATCCAGAGTGATTTCTATAGAAAGTGTCATTTGGGGGCTATGAAGAGTGGCCTCTATACACAGGCAGCTGCTTTACAGAGGTGGCCACTAATACAGGTTTGACTGTATATGCAAGCATTTAGTTAATCCCAATCTAATAGTAAACATCTCATCATTTTTTTTAAATCTCATTTGCTCAAATCGGCCTATATACCCCTATTGCCTATTATGATTATTCGCCAGAAGGAGTAATGTGCAGTGTATTGCTGTTTCAGTTCTAGAAATATTTACAATACTTGCTACTAAACTTATTTATTAAGAAATAAAGAAAATAATAAAAAACCTGACCTGACTATTTAGAAGTTAAAAATCTCATCCATCAAATTAATTTGTTGTGTTTCTCTTTCCTCAGAATTTTGTTGTTGCGATTGTGGTGCCTGACAAAGATGCACTTCAGCAATGGGCTAACAAAAACAACGCCAAAAATAGTAGTTTCGAGGAACTGTGCAAAAGAGAGGTTGGTTTTAATTTCAAATATCCAATTCTTCCTGTTAGTGAAGTGTTATATGCAAGGAGACATCAACTATTTAGCCCAATGGTGACCGACTGCACTTCAAAATAATTGATTTCAGAAATTGGTAATTGCTTATAGATTAATTATAACTATTATTGGTAATTATAACCATTATTGGTAATTATAACCATTATTGGTAATTATAACCATTAT
>OFHS01000618.1:27803-38329 GCA_900245855.1 Calvadosia cruxmelitensis
TGGTAATTATAACAATTATTGGTAATTATAACCATTATTGGTAATTATAACCATTATTGGTAATTATTGAACTATTTAATGATTGACTTTTATTGATAATTATTAAATAATAAATTAGCATTGATTAGTATAACGCTTGGACTCCTGCAAAGTACATTGCCAGCATAGGTCCCACACCACTTTCGGATGTCGCCAATTTTCTGTTAATGTTTCTTTTCATTTTATAATAATAATTTGTCTGTTGGTTTGTAGTTGTTCATGGAATAGGTAAAAGAGTTTGTGTAAAGTGTTTGATATTTTGTAAGCAGATAGGTGTCAAATGGTTTCTAAATCTTAGTTGCCAACATATTTGAGGAACGATGTTCAACCTTTCGTATTGTCGCTGTTACCCTGATATACATCATCGTCATTCATCATCATCATCTAAGCTAAACTCGTTTGGCTATCGCGTGATGCCGATTTGGAATTCTTTACAGAAGTTGTTACTTCTTCGTCATTGGCCGTATTTAAACAATGCCTGCTGGCAGTAAATTGAATCATATTTTGTAAGTGTTATAAATTCTAGGCTGCACATCAGTGAAAGTTGTATTACTTTCCTGTGCTTGCCCGTCAAAATGTATCATAGATTTAAGAATTTTGACAAACAAATCAAATCAAATCAAATCAAATTATCATCATCATCATCAATTTTTTCTGATATCCAGTATGAGCTAATGAAAGATTTTTCAAGGAGCACACATGATCTGATTATTATTAGATATTATCGTATTATTATCATATATGATTACATTTTGTTCCTACTCTTATAATGTTCACTGATGTCTTTAAAACTTCTGTTATTATCATTTAGGATGTTAAGGCTCTGGTTTTTGATAGCTTGATGCATTTGGCAATGGAAGAGAAATTGTGCTCTTTTGAACAGGTAAGGTTAAATGCTGAAGAACGAGATAGAATACACACCAAAGACAAAAACCACCTTTCTGTAAATGACCACTGGTAATTTGGTATTGAGCGTGTTTTGTCTCTGTTTCAACTTTTAAGACCGGGTAGCATGAAGCCAGATCACTCTCACCGGTAAAAAGGGCTTGTAGTGTGCCCAACTCGATGCACCATCGACAGAAGCTCACAACACATTGCGAGCAGTCCGCCGCGTTCGCCAGTCGATTGAGACCTCTAAAGCCCAGTTTACGCGAGCAAATTTCCGTCCTTGACAAGGAAAACATGTTATTTCTGGTATCCTTGAATTTGAACATGATTTGAACCAGCGTCCTTTTCAAGGAAAAACTTGTCAAGTTTTTGCAGTTTACACCGGCAAGTTTTCCTAGTGTCAAGTTTTCCTAGTCTTGTAACAAGACTAAAGAAGCTAACCGTAGGAGAGCAGAGCTCGCGCTTGCTTGCTACATGTTTCGATTGGGAGCTGGAGCCTCCGCGTTTGCAGCTGAAGAGTCTGACTAATTAACATGCGGCTACCTGTTACCCTCAATCCCTCATTCAACACTTGTAGCTAGCTTCTTTTGTTTTTCCTACAACATTTTACATTTTAGCTTCTAAATTCGTAATGCTTCATCGCAATTTATTGCCGCTACGTAACGTGGATACTAGAATTAATTAGTTATTTCGAAAGTATATGACTTCAATGGAATTTATCAACCAGCAATCATTTTGGTTCTAATTCCGTGTAAAACAAAGAAAATCAAACTACACTATAAAATAGCCATCAGCCTGCTAACTTCCAATCAATTCTACCCCTTTACTTTATTTATTTTACGCTGCCGGATTGATTTATCTACAAAGCAATGGCAATTAAGCTCTATTTTTTTCCGATATGTTTTCTTGCCCAGCTCTATATCACTATTTGAAAAGAAGAACCAGTTTTAATTTTCCAGGCTAGATATGTTCTTGTTTCATATTCATAATAATTTGAGATGAATAACTGAATCATCACGAATGGAATAATTATTCTTAAATTAATTCAGAATTTTACTCGTTTTTTCCAGCCAAAGATTATTCATCTGGATCATGAAGAGTTCTCAATTGACAATGGTCTGTTGACACCAACAATGAAGAACAGAAGGCCTCAAATCAAGAAAAAATACCTTGCAGTTGTCGAAGCAATGTACAAAAAGCAAGCGAGTAAACCAACTCGAATCAGTGTGTTTTAAGAATGAATTCCTGAAACGGACGTGTGGAAGGCAAAAATTGAAAGTTTTGTGCAGGGTTGAAGATTCACCATTCACTCTATAAGATTTATGGAATTGTAATTTGTATTATACGATGCAAAAGTTTCTCGTGTATTGGCATTGGGTATCTTGTATTGTAGAATATTTTTGTGGTTTGTAGTAACAGTATGTAGCCAGACCATTCAACGAATGCAATGAATTCCGTCATACATTATTTGCGATGATAGATGAGTATTACTCTTGCTATAAACACTTAATAATTGTCATGCAACATCTTGCGACTCTTTTTTCTTGAAGTGAAACCGATTGATCAGACTCCAGATACGGGATAATGAACTCAATTTGGTTTCAGATATCTATTTGTGTTTTCGCGTCTCTTTCGGTAAAAATGTCTGCTTTATTCAATTTTTACTTATTTGATCCCAAGTTGTTCCGCGGAGGCCACTCTTCCAACTCCAAATGGTATTTTCTATAGAAATTAACCTGGACAGAAAGACCACCTGTCTGTAAAGGTCATTTTCCTGTTCCGCGGGAAATCGGACCCGGTTTTCCCCACGTGATCAAACAATAGTCAATGTAGCAATTTATGCTGAAGTACTTCAGCTGGCGCTGAATCTCGAATGCATTTACAAAAATAATCAATCAAATAACCAATTTCAAACAAAAGACTCGCTAAGGATATATGCCAAGCCGTGCTAATTGAGTTGAATCAAAACTGGTTAGACTTTACATGAAATCAAAGTTCGTAAATCTTGTTTCTCTGACCGCCACTTCCGAGCGTTTAATTTGTGATTTGGATCGTGTTATTCCATTATGAATAATATTATTCATGCCGAACCAAGCGGTTGTTGTGTTTGTGGCAATGAAGAAAGCTTTCTTCCTATTTTAAGCTGCGGAAAGACAACCTCTTGCTGAAAAATAAATTATGACGTAAATCTATTCATGATTGTAATCGTTGACTTCATTTAATTTACGACGCATTTGGGAATATAAAAGCAAGCGGGACTTCAAGCGTGATGCTCGACGAGCTCGCACACGATTTGCAAGTGTATGTGGGAAGTTCCAACTCTGTGCTACGTAAAATAATTATGGGACGCTCGAGAAAATCTCTTCATCAACAATTTTTCTGCTTTGAACGAATTCTCTAGCAAAGAGAACTAAAATGAAACTGATTCGTAAAATCTTGCAAAGCTTCAAAGAGTTTGCGTACCATCACATTTCAGTTTAGAAACACGCAGAATCTGTCCTGGAGCATTTGAAATTATTATTTATATCCGTAACGTAGGAATTTCCAAACAAAGCAATCAAAGGAACACGCCTTCAAAATTAATAGGTTTCTTTGAGTAGTTTCTTTGTAAATGCACACTAGGTTATTTCACAAATTCTACCACCATTGAATCTGAATAAAGCATGGCCAAAGGCGCAGAAGAGACAGACAGAACGCTTGGCAGTTTGCTTCACAAACGTTGGTAGAGTATCTGCTTGTTATAGCTACCGAGAAGCATGAAGATTGGAGAAAATACTTTCGACTTGCAAAATCAGTCAGTTGTACTGCCGGTGAGTTATTTTTTAAGCCAGACCTTTTTATCCCATCCCATAAAAACCACGATCTCAACTCAGGACAACCCCTTCTTCGTTTCTTTCGTTGGAAAGGATGCAAGCAATGGAGTCTTCCTGTTTTATTTGTAGTTGTTCTCTTTGTTTCAAACGAAAATTGAGGTCAAGCACATCAGAAATGCTCTCATTAATAAACAGCAATACAGTATTGTGTTATCGCTCCACAAGGTTGAATGTAAATTCAATTCCCCTTTTTGACACCAATGTAGTGGAAACGCAGAGACCAAGATAAGCGATGAGACACCATGTACGATAATATATTCCAGACTTGTCCAATTCGCGGTTATCACTAGAAAAACTAAATTACCTAACTCACATCGCAGTAGATATATTCTAACATTAAGTACGATTTCACAATTACTATGTCGAATTTTACAAAGTCGTATTAGGCCCTGTTTACAAGGAGGGAGGGTGATCCTAGAAAGTAGGATGATCCCCCTCCATTGTCTCTTGATTTGGTTTTACAAGCGAAGGGGATCATCCTAGTAAGTATCAATGTTTACACTTGGACAGGACAGACGTGTGTAACAGACACAACAAACGCCATCAACAATGCGAAACATGTTCACACAACAACACAAGCCAGACACGCAACATTACACGAATAAAGGACACATAATGCCAGGCCAATAAACAACTTGGCGAACACGACGTTTTGTTCTTTCGATGCCTTGATGAGAAGCGTGAAGGCGAGACATAATATCGGATCGAGCTGATTTCGGGATAAATTTTTTAGGCTGTATTTAAGTGCAAGTCCTTCTTGCATGTACTTGCCTGTCAAATGTATGTATGTATTTTTCAACATCTTTGACAAATAAATCAAATCAAATCAAATCAAATAATTATTTTAGCGATTCCATTACATGAATTTATTTTGGTAGAATTTGCTGGTAATATGTAGACCCCTTCCTTTTGCTGCGTGGCTATAACGTGATCAAGGTGTTATTCCAATATTAACAAGATACTTTTATGGCAAACAAGAAACGGGATCATAATTTTGTTTATTTTTATGTATTTTGATGAAATAAACAAAGACAAAAGAAATGCATCATTACCTGTAATTATTTTTCGTTCTGATATTACAGTAATATCTGATTAATACATAATTAATAATATGTAATACATTAAATATAGAATTAATGATGTATAAATATAGATAAGAATAGTAATGTAATTATTTATATATTATAATATAATTATTAAATAATGTAATATATTATCATTTTGTTATATGTAATATGTAATAATTTTTGTTTTTCCACACAGTTTTAAGTTATACACTTCTGCATGAAATTGACGACCTCAGTCCTGTACTGTCTGGGTTGAAAAATTGTAAATTTTGTAGAATATTTTCCCTGTTCATTTAGCCAGTTAACTAGTTACTTTAATCTATATTTAGCTAGTAACTTTGTAAATGAATTCTTTAATTGCTTAGGTATTTAGTTAATTAGCTAATTAGTTAGTTTATTATATCTAGCTACTGTTTTAGTTAGTTAGTTGATTGGTTAATTAATTTGCTAGATTGCTATTTTTCTAGCAAGTATTACTGCTTTCCTTCAAATTTCATCTTGTTTTCTTATAATTATTTATTTTTTTGAAGGGAGAGGAAAGAATCCATGCTTGTCCATTCAGAACAGAGCTATTGAAGACATGTAATGAAGAAGTCAAAACCGTTTTAGACATCTTGGAGTATTCCTATGAGAAATTTGGTAAGAAATCTTCTGAACTTGAAATTTGACTTCAAATAATATTTTATGAAATTACTGTTTGTCTAGAAGGCAATGTTTTCCCATATATTGACTCGAGGACATTGTAAGAAGTTCACATGTAAGATCTCTCTCACAAACGCGCACATAATTTTGTTGCATATAAGTTGATTTTTAATATCCATCTTGAAAATGCAGTATATTGTGGACGGGAGTAGTATTTTGTAAGGTTTATTACATATGAATAGTTTGTGTGTAAATATGAGGATTTTCATATCGAATATAGAACAATCATGTTACCGTTTATTGGAATTTGTTTGAAATCATATCAGAAGGGATCTGACGGCCTTTGTATTGAAGATCACTAAAGTGCAAATTTATTGAAATTACACTGTAACATATAATTACATATAATTAATTAATTAATTATACTGTATATGCAATTTAATACAGGATCAGTCAAACTTGCTCAAATCGTTTGAAAATTTGCAGATTAAATTAGCCCAAGAATTGCGAATCTGTATGAACATTGAACATTACTTTCCTGTGTTTGTCTGCCACATTTGATAGCAAGTAAATCATGTTGACACAAGTCAACATGGTAATAGTTAGAGATGGGACGAAGTCAGGTATTACAAATTTTTGATTTCGAATTCGAATTCAAATTTCCAAAGGTAAAATTTGGAAAAACGAATTTGGACTCGAATATTATTGATTTCCTATGAGAGAACAATTCTCAGAGAGACAACAAGTCTATGGCCAACACAAAGGCAGGTTATGGATTTATATACAACCTTGAACATCAATGACCAAAAACTGACTTCAAAAACGTAGTTCAAATTTTGTTGGCTATCGAATGAACTTATTGCCATAAATTCTATGTGTGTTGAATTCCGCCGTCGTTTTGCTGCACAACTGAAGAAAGCATTTACACGGCAGCAGAAAACTATCGGAAACATGTTTTGGAATTACTCTGAGAAAGAAAACCTTAAGTTCTGTATTTAAAGAATAATAGTTTGCAAAGCCGATTCTTGGCTGTGTTTTTTCTATTTCGAATTCAATTTCGATTTCGAGTTTTGGTACCGAAGTTTGGGTAAATTCAAAATTCATCACATCTCTGGTAATAATGTTATTCCTTAGAGTTGTTTTAATATTTTTTTCCAGCTGAGAATGAATTTTTGGGTTGTCGGGAATCTGACACATCTCCGTACACATGGATTACATATAAAGAGGTATAATGTTCAATAATGCCCTTCACGTAATTGTTATCTCATTATTGTATTGAGAAGTACTCATGCTATTACATCCGATACATTGCTTTATATCCTGAAGGATGATATCTCATCTCACTTGATAACTTGTTACTGTTTCCCACATTTTGTTCCAAAGTTTTTTATTGTACTGCTCTTTCAAATCATTAGTTGTGTAGTGGCTGATGCGCTGTCAGTGTGAACTCAATGTTGTCATTTTATAGTCACGTCATTATAATAATATGTAGCTGTGCCACCCTGTAATCACTCTCTTTGCTGTCTGTACTTTGTTGTGTTAACAACTCTGTCTGTCCTCTTATCTACGCTGTGTCTCGCGACATAGAGCTCTGGCACCAATGACTATATGTACTCCTTGGAACTCTGCCATCTCTCCCTGTCGTGGGACCAGCAACTTGTCTCTCTCAATTATATATTATGTGGAATGCGAAAGCCTCAATATTCGTCTCTCGTCTCTTCGTCCTCCACAAATGGTGACCCCAACCACACGAATGCACAACCACCAGAGCAGCATTATTTCGCCTTCCAGCACTTCTTCGTCTTTCGTCTCTTCGTCATCCACAGTTGTATTAAAGTGAAACATTGTTGTTGCAAAATTGATCAAAATAGCTCAGCGTATCTGGCCCTAGCAATCAGGTGCTGCTAGAAATTGACATTTCGTGGAATTGCCGGTGTTAACACAACTATCATGAGACTAGCAATCAGGTGCTGTTAGAAATTGACATTTTTGGAATAGCCATTGTTAACACAACTATCATGAGACACATCAGCTAGAGTCAGTAATTACATTGGTAAATCTAATGCTAGTCTCCATCACTTGTTGTTTACTGACACGCTCTTCTCTTTTGCTGAGGAATAAATGTTTACGATGCTATGTAAGATCAAATAACGTTGTTGTTTGTACTTATTCCTGTTACTATCCTACCTTGCATTACACTACATTCCACATTGGGTCCAAACAGAAGGTGGGATATCAAGCGAGTTTGACAGTATGAGTGCATTATTATGCCATACATTACCAATGGCTCTTCGCTTTCTTGTATCTTCGACAATTGCATATGCAAGCTCAAACTTCAACTTTGTGAGCCCTAGTTGATCAGTCCAGCCTTCAAACTATCAGATATCATATTCTATAATCGGATATCATTTTCTATTATCGGATATGTTGTTGAAGTTATGTAATTTTGGCATCTTATTGCTAGATCTATTCATTTGTATTAACGGTCAGAGTCCTTTGACATGGTCATCATCATTTATTCTGATATTTATTTATTTGTCAAGTTTGAATTTTATCGATGGATGATTTCTTAACGTCTAATTGCATATTTTTTTATTTTGACAACAGACAAAGGAAATGGCATGCGCAGTTGGCTCTGGACTGATTACACTTGGGATAAAGCCAAAATCATTAATTGGATTCTGTGCTAAGAACCAGCCAAAGGTGATTTATTGTAATTGTTGATGGTGTGTTTCAATTGTGGATCTGCTTTCCGCTTCCTGCCCATGTGAGCATTATATTCAGGGGTAACACGAGGATGTACCCAATGCAGGGGACTTGATATTATTTTGAAGTTTGTAAGCACATCTAAATTTGTACATTTAGATGGCTCCCCAATTGAATTCCCACTGGAGGGGGCTGAATATTTTCAAAAGAGGCTTGACCCAGTACACACAAGACATGCCGAGAAAGACTTGAAGACTTACAAAAGACCAATGAGGTTATAAGAGGTTGTCTTTAGGTTTCATTTAAATCCCGAATATGTGTTGCAAGACCAATGCAAAACATCCCAGACAACGTCTTTAATTGCCTACGTTGGAACATCCCAGGAACATCCTGCAAGGTTGTATCATGGTTGAGCCGAGATATCCCTGTAACGTCCCAGGGACGCCTTATGTTTACTGGGGAGCCCCCTTTTGCCCCAACTGAAACCACTCCTGATTAATTACAAAAGATGGCAATCACATTTTCGTTTCAGTGGACAATAGCTGACCATGCCATTAACAGACATTCAATGTTGGCTGTTCCACTCTATGAAACCCTTGGCAAAGAAGGAATTCACCACATCATGGGTCAAAGTAAGTGTTGATGAAATAGTTGAATCAGATCAAATTTGGTTAGCTGTAGTTTGATTCTGTGCAGTTTTGAATTTGACACGACAACACCAAACCACTTTTACGTGAAACTAAAGAGAAGGCAAAGAAACCATTGACACAAAGAACACCATTTCTTGCTCAAAACGAATCTCAAATGAACTCATATTCTATATGAATCCAAAAATGTCTTAAAATCATATAAAGCCATGAGAAATATGAAGCATCTTCCAAAAACATCTGAAATAACGATAAACATGTAAAGATCATGTAAAAAAGCATTTGCATTTGAAAATTAAAGTAACAAACCATGTGGAAAGTGCCTTTTCCACACAGTTTTGTGCAATTTTCACACGTGTCGGTGTGGTCTAGCGGCTAGTATGTGTGGCTGCCAGTCAGACGAACCGGGTTCGACTCCCGGCCCAGCTGGCACATATATTCGTTATGTCTTCTGTGGTTTTAAATATTGAGGGTCCCAAGGGAGACAAGCCATTGGCTTATTGGGCTACCCTCGTTAAATAACATTTACATTTACATTTTTACATTATTTTCACATGGAGTTCATACGGTTCATAGTTTCCTTGAACATCATTCATCCACAGTAACTACACCTTTGTATGATATCATCGATCTGCTGTGATAATCAAATCAACACATGCTGGCAATAGTTATGTGACCTTTGTCACTACAGTGTAACCCCGTTAATATCACCTCGGTTAATATCACAACCTGCTTATTATCACGATTTTTGGATGCAAAAACATAGTGATATTAACGAGGTTTCACTGTAATATCAGAATTCTAACCAGACCCACCAGCACATGCGCAACTGTCACAACAACCCAATTGACATTTATTTCATTATTTGTTTCCTTGCAGCGGAAATAGAAGTGATCTTCTGTGATGCTAATAAAATCGAAAAGCTCATCGAACATGGTGGATCTCTTGGATTCTTGAAATGGATGATTCTCCTTAACGAGCCAAATGAAGCAGCCATTGCAAAAGCAAAAGAAAATGGAATAAAACTGATCCCATTTGAAGATCTGATTGTGAGTTTATTGATTTGTTTGTATGTTTATCTAACAGCCATAATTAGGCTCCATGACTTCTGTCAATATGAAATAGAACTGTGTGAAATCCATGTGAACATCATATAAAAAACTATGTGAAACGTGATGAAAGAAGGGCACTTCTCACATGGTTTATTTGTTTTCCTTTCAATTTCCCATGGTTACATCACATGGTGCTTGTTGCTTTATCTGTTCTTTTTAGAGAATGCCTCCTATTTCATATGATTTTACATTTGTAAGTCGATTGTTCAATGTGAGGGAGACAGAGACGGCAACATTGCGAATGACTCCTCGCCAAGAACTTTGATCACACTGATTTTCCTTCCATAAATCACGACATTATATATTTACAACGCGTGACTATACAAAATACCGCTGACGCACGTTGACACCAGAACAATCCAACACCTAGCGCATATGACAAAGTGATGCCGCAACATTTGACACTTTGTATGACACCACAGACATATATTATTTATTATTTATATATTATCCGCTCCGATAGCTATTATACACACTCCGATAGCTATCCGAGTATCCGGTGTGGTGAAATACAAGCCTAAGTATCATTCTATATTTTAATTCTGACTGTTT